>JAQFYE010006612.1:0-10617 GCA_034694305.1 Protaphorura glebata
AAAAATTACCACGGCCTTAATAGGTACAGTGGTGTGGAATCCCAAAGATTCCCTCGTTCCCATTTTTCTTCTTTATCTAAGACTAGGAATTCTGCCTTTCCTTGTAACTATCATAAATCAAAGCATCCCTTGGTGCCTTTAATGGAAATTAAATTCCATAAACCTAGTATTAAGGTTAAGGCTCTTGGTCTTCCTTTATTCCGCATCCGTGAGGGAATCCTTGTCCGGATCCCAGCTCACAATATGCATGATTAAGCTATTCTTTGCACTAAAGAGAGATAGATAGTTAGATAGATAAAGGTTTTTTCATTTGGTCAACATTTTCAGAATAAACTGTTGTAAACAAGAGCGCCTATACATAGTCTAAATGTATTCGCTTTAAAAAATTGCATTGTTTACAAAATAACTTTGAAATATTTCCAGGTAACTCCAATTCTGAATTTAGATAAGATACTTATTTCATTCTCACAATATTGAGCACGGTCTACGAAATTTTTCGGCAAATGATAATTTGTATTCTATATGATATTAACAAAATATATTGAAAAATATATAGTCATTTGTAGTGTCTGTACAAAGAACAAGGACGTAATGGTTTTTGTATTTTGTAAAAAATTCAACTGAAAAGTTCAGAAATGTTTAATACTTTCAAGTTGTTTAATCTGCACGTTGAATAAAATTCCAATGCCTTAATCGTAATTCTAACTCAGAATCTTATCGCATTGTTACGGAAATAAATACGTTCTTGAAGATTTTGAATTGTTATTCCCACTGCTAGTTCTGGATGGAAGTTGGCAGTGTGACATTTTGAAATTGGTAAAGTAGATTATTTCCTTAAAATCGACCTTTTCTAATCATGTCAATCAATATCTCAGTAATTATATAAATATACGACGGAGAAGTTATTTCCAGAAATTTGTTCTTTTATTTTATTTTTAAAGTATTTCTGTTGAATAACCTTTCAAAATCCCTCGTTACGGGGTCTTCCCATGATAGATTCTAGTTAAGCAATCGTCAGGGACGTGATGCGCATCTGATTAAGAACATAATTGCACCCTACATCCTGCATGTAATTCTCTACAAATTTATTCAACTTTTCTGTAGGCACTCCTGGTTTGATGTATGTCGGGAGCGACACGTCTTGAGCCAGGACAATCTTCTTTATTTCTGCGGAACTACATCGGTTTTCTCATTATGACATAGAATAAAATACTGTCACTTATGATTGAAATTGCGTTGAGAGGTATGAACGTCATTCCCTGACACGCTTGTTTTTTACAGGCAAAAATCGCAGGTTTATTGGAATACGTCACAAATGATGTTGAGTCATCATGCTACTGGCTTCCTTGTAATGCATGTGAACGTCCGTTCTAATACAGGGTAGGCCATTTGATTGTGAACAGATTGCGTACGCCTAAATCTTGCGCAGTTTGAGTGAGAAATTTTTGAAAAAAATATGACCGTATTCATGGAAAAGTTGGGACAGGTGATAATTTTTGCAGATTTTTCGTAATCAGTTAAGCGGGTCAAAATGGCTGCGGAAGGCGTAGCACTAGCCAGATCTTTTTCCAAACACCGTCCAGAGTCAACGTAAGTTTTCTCCGAGGCGTTTGTTTCAGATGTCAGAATGCGAAAAAGTAAATTCGACTTGTAGCCGGGGATTCGACAGGGATTTCGGTGCTACAAATTTTTTATATATTGTAAAAAGGCTGCGTTGACCTCCATATTCTTTTAGGTATGGGAAGAAGCCTTATCAAGATGAACGGAGACTTTATGGGTCTCATCAGAGTACAACGCAGTGACGGATTTTTCCAAAACCGGCTTTAAAATTTCATAAATGAAATACTCCGAGATAAATTTCACATTTTGGGGAACTCTTTTGAGGGGGGTAACCCCCGTGGGGTCAATGCTCGGACCGCCATACCTTTTTCACAAAACTTTTCAGTTTTCTCAATGCAATATTCGGGGTCACGTTTAACAGGTTTGTGATAATAAATTTGACAGGCGCGTTTTAAATCCTACAGGCAGAACCAAACCTCATCAAGGGTAATCAGGAATCCCGCCATTTTTTCAGCCAAGTGACCCTCATAGAGCTTCCTGCAGTTTGTTGTGCGATTTTTGAAGTGTATCGGCTTCAAGGCATGACCTTGGGTCTTTTTTATAATTTTTGAACCCAGATTCTTCTTGAGATCTATCCGGACAGTTGTTCGTGATACTTTTAGACGCCTTGAAATATTATTTTCAGACCGACAGTACTTCATTTTGGTTAAAATGCCAATCCGTCAAATATAGTACTTTTTCCACCGATTTACGGAATCACTGAAACTACGGTGAAGAAATTCCCACCATTTTGTAGTTTCCGCGGTTTCCGGTACAGTTGACACTATTTGACCCTCTACCCAAAAATAATTTAAATCCGTGACCTTTTAACCTTTTTTTGATCATCCGAAATGACGAACCTTCTCTGTCAAAATTTTCCCACTCAAACTGTGCGAGATATTGGCGTACGTAATCTGTTCACAATAAAAAGGCCTGCCCTGTATTTTTGTGGGTTTTAGCATTTTACCGTAACGTTTATTGAATTCGTCCATCTAATCTTGTCATATAAATCGTCACAAAAATTTTGATCGAAGACAGTTGGTCGCCGTCCCTTGCCGTTTTCTCGCTGTTATACGGTTGCCGCCTCAGAGTTAATTAAGTTGAGTATGTACTCTAAGTAATTTAAAAGTCCACCGCTTTTAAAGTTATACAAGTATTTCCCGTTACATTCTTCAAAACCGATATTTCCAATGTCCTTCTTTGTCATGAATAATTTCGGGAGAGCATCGTCTGATATTAATAAAAGCCAAACTAAATGAAGGTAATAGATTTAATGCAGACCAAAGGCGCAGCTCTGCCGTTGGTTCCAGTATTAATAAATTAAAAGTGTATCCGCAAATAGTACTACTGCACGACTGACGAAGGAAAAACCTGTAAGAAATCAACTGCCAGGCCCAGTAATATGTACAGCGCCGTCTTAAAAACATTGACATCTCTCTTATAAATTCCTTCTACGCCACATGTTACCAACAAAAATCTTTGAGTATAGAATGACAGGGAAGCCGGAAGCGATCCCTCACTATAAACTCACTGAAACACACACAGTTGCCGTGCCGCGCAAAGGACTCCAAATCTGCGAAAATTGAAATTATTTCTGCCATTTTTGGAACTGTGATGGCTTCTCCTTATATAAATTCTACCATACGGAAGCAGGATACTGTAGAAGTATTCTACTAAATAAGCAAACAACTTTCCCAGCCAAACTGTCCACATTACATGTCACCGAATAATTCTAAATTATCTTATTAAATAAAATATGGCAGTGCTCAGCAAGCAATTGTGTGATAGCTGGGTCTCATCATCGAGTTACCAACTTCCAGTTCTGCCATTCCGGTATATTCATTATTCAACACCTGGCATGACATATTAGAACGTTTCATGTTACTAAAGTTACAATTTGGTATTAAATATTATATGTATTATATTCCTACTGGGATAAATCATGATGGAAAACAGTTTGAACTTGCCATGAAGTTTGCGTGTACAAACGTCTCACATCAGACAGTCCATATACCAAAATACCCTAACTGTATTATTTGGCCTGAATTATTTGTGTCAGCGCCATATGATATTTATTATAGTGGAGTTCGTGTAGTCCATAAAATGTAGCTTGGCGGAGGTTTGCCATTGGTTGTATAAACGAGAAATACTAAATTGTTCTTTAAAATCTATAGCACAAAAGACGAGCAGTCTCCAGTTAGATATCCTTACCTCTATGGAATAGGTTGAACGTGGTGAAGCATAGTCATACCAAAAATCTTTAAAAAATAGATTTCTTTAAGCTTACACTGACTGTTATTATCCTTGCGGTTCAAATGTGTGCTCAACTGTTCGACGAATCGGTAGAATCGAACCTCGTACATGATACTAACCTCATGAATATGTACACGTGGTAAGATATCCACTATTTTATTAGCTAGCCACCATGTTTTTATTTATTATAAAAAATTTAAGTCGATAATCTTTACATTCTGACAGAAGTACAACCATAAATTCATTTCCAAATTCTGATAAAAAAAATATCATCGGGTGACAGACAGACACTCACACAAACAGTTAGGATTAGTCGGATATTCATTATTAAACGACTTAGCATAGCGTGTGGAAATATATCTTGCAATAAGACTTACCTACTAGACTTAAAATTATGACACATTTACTAGTGCTGGAAGCTCGATGGGAGAAACCTTGAAGTTATTTAAAAGTCCCCCGGTTCTCAAGTCAAGTTAATATTTTTTGCGGCATTCTCCATAAACATATTATTTTCAAGGTTTTTACTTGGCTTGCATAATTTGGTGGTCGCGTCGTCTGATATTACTTAAATCCAAAGTCCAGTGAATGTACAATGGGTTTATAGCTGAGAAATTAAAAATGTATCAGCAGCACAAATAGTACCTGCACGACAGGCGGAGAGTAAACCAGTATGAAATCAATAATTTGGCCCAGCTTTGTGTACAACCGCGTCTAAAAAACATTTAGGCAAAAATGTGTACAACGTTGAAGTAATTGTTAATGAAATTTGAAATTCCCTGGTTTAAATTTGTGCCTGCTGCACGAATCCTTGAATTTTAGGTCATAATTGATATACTCGTGAAGTCTCTCCAAAATTTTCTTTAGAAATCTTTTTAATCACTTCATTAACGAAGATACCGAACGATCGGGAAGAGCTTCACCAAATTGTCAAAGCAGTTGTTACTGAAATGTTGAGCGAAGACAGTCGGTCCCTCATTGTTTTCTCACTCAAACACGCGTGTCGCCTTAAAGTTGTGCCGTACTATTGGGATGATGAAACTCAGTGTTTAAAGCATTCATCAGCACTAGGATGCCTAGCATGGTACTTTGTGAACATATTTTTCTCGGCTCATATCTCATTTCTTGCCATCACATTCAAATTGAATTACGCAAGGTCATCGGCGGAGAACAACATATTTCATGCAGCTTTCGTCATAATATATTCCTTGCCGCTTCTGTTCGAAGTCGGACTCTTGATGAATCGATCACTGGCGCGAGCAGTCGCCAATGAATACCTCAAATATTTTAAACGTATTAACGGTAAGCCAATAATTTTATCGTTAATGGATATTAGTCAATTATTCAATTCTATTGTATTAAATTTAATTAAAATTCAGAGTTGTACATGAAGCCCAGGAATCGAGGGACGAGTTACAGCATTGAACAGAAATTAATAATTTTACTGATTTTGGCTGGTTTATTACAACCAATCTTTGTTTAACTCATGTACATGCAGAATCCACACCTTCCCTACTTCATCAGTTCTTTGTTCTTGGAAGAGGAGTATTGGTGGTGGACTGTTTCTATTTGCTTTGTTCCAACCTTTTTCGTTGCTTACATGGGATGGGCATGTGCAATATTTCTACTTCCCATCGGACTCTGCGGCCTTACGGACATCATATTCTTGACGCTTGAATTACGGTGAACCACATAATTTTTCTTCAAGTTCCACAGATGTATTATAAAACTAGATGTCCGGTAACCGGAATTTTGCATATTGGACATGTTCTCTGTCATTGGGGAACTAGAGAGAAAATGATGAAAATTTAGCGACCCAGCTAACTTATTTGAAGTTATATGAGTCTTACGAAGGAATTGTTTCAGAGGCGAAACACCGAATTGAGCTAAGACTCCCCTCTTTCGGACTTTTTTCAAAAACCTTTTGTATTTTTTGTGAAGCTAAACTGATCAATGAAAAAATCACTTGGGCTAAAAGGCTAAATATGTTTAGCCCCGAACCATCGACGCGAAATGTCTGTAGCCAATTCGATGATTTGTGGTTGAAATAGATCCCTCGTAACACTCGCTAGAATTTCAAAAATCAACAGATTCTGCGCGGTATCCCCAAAGTGGAGTGAGAATCATTGAGAAAAAGTGGGGACACAGGAAGCATGTAAATCGGATATTGAGATATTTCGCACAATGTCCTAGAACAAGTAAATGAACTTGCAGATAAAATAATAAATTTTGAGGTCGAAATTCGACGAACACTTGGATAGGTTCCCATGTGAGTCACTTCCTTCACATAGCAATTCAGGCATATGAGTTTAGAATTTGTTGAGCAGGGTAAATAATTTTCAACTGTAGAATTGAATCTGGCGACAAGTAACGGTAATGATAAGTTTAAGTGCACAAGATTTGCCCTGACGTTTTTGGAGTCAGTTGTACAGTTGGTTTCATGGTACATGCATCTTCGTCAGAAACTTGGCTCTAATTTTCTTTGTCGATTTGCCTCGAGTTGCAAGTTTTTAGTTCACGTGCAGCAGAAACCATTAGACTGTTTAAATAATTAGATCAAATTTGATTTCAGCCACGAATCACTGGCTAAGTCTGAAAGTGCGCAATAATTACGCTCTCAACCTTTAGACATCGTCCTACATTCTTAAACATTTCCAACCAACATACAAAAATTTGTTTTTCGAAATGTATTTGATGGGCACCTCTCAACTTTCCCTCGAAACGAAGAATCAAAAATAGAGCATCCGATTTAACCCATGATATTTCAACTTTCACATTTGTACCGAAGGAACTTTTTCACCAAATTTTCGGAAAAGTTAGAAAAAAGTACAT
Source organism: Protaphorura glebata (assembly GCA_034694305.1). Classification (NCBI taxonomy): domain Eukaryota; kingdom Metazoa; phylum Arthropoda; class Collembola; order Poduromorpha; family Onychiuridae; genus Protaphorura; species Protaphorura glebata. The sequence goes on from JAQFYE010006612.1 coordinate 6,682, forward strand.
TACTCGCGGAGACGACTTTTAACTTTTTCATGTCAGGGTAACCCAATTGGCGTGAAAAAATGGAATGACTTGTCTAGTTTTTAGCGCCAGTTGAAGTAATTCCCTTGTGAAATCCCGTGGTTACAAGAATTGTACAAGATTAATCATTACGAATTTATTCGTAATTTCTTAGGCCAAACATGACAAGCGTTCACTCCAGGAAGACACTTCGCAGACCTGCCATTGTTCTCCATGTGTACAGATGTCTGCAAATTTTTACTCTATTCGCCAATGAAATTGTCAGAGATGTCATGATTTACCTCGTCAACATTCTCACGGTTCTGGCTATAAACTCAAATTTCATTCTACTACGTTATCATTCCGTCATCCCAACTATGTTTACGATCGTCATGCTTGTACTGTCCATATTTGCTACATCATTCATCGTCATCATGTACAAGACTCTGGGCAGAATTCACAGTGTGTCTGGCAACTTGATTGGGTCATGGAAAAGAAATACACAATTGGATAACGACAACAGAAAATTGATGTCAAAGTATATTCGGACTTGCCGAGTCAACAGAATTGAAATGGGGTCGTTAGGTTGCTTTCAGAAGTCCCATGTTCTACGGATCATTGCAAAGATCATTATCTATACAAACAAAATGTTAATGACGATCAAGAAGTAGGCTGACAGCCAACGCGAAGAATCTTACTATCTGATCCTTTGCGCAACTTGATATCTATCTTCTTTGGCGCGGGTATGTTTTTGTGTCTATGAAATTTGAAAACTTGACATATCCACAACTACGGATGCTTGAACTATTTTAGAATCAAATAAGAATCAACGCATGTTTTCATTCTTCAACAAATTGCTCTTTGTGTCTACTTATGTACAGGGTGGCAAATTGTAGTTAAGGAAGTGTCGTCAGAAGGCATCCCCATGGAACCGGTATGTACTTACCCTGGACCGTCTGTACCAGTTTACCATGAAGGGCTTATTACTGGAATATTCCAGTGCACAATTTTTTTATTCGGTCAATATTAATTATTCTCAGCTCTCATGCACATGTTGTACAGTATCGCGTACTTAGTTTTATAAAGTTGGTATCTGTGCTTATTTCAGTAGGCTTCTGAATATCTAGAAATTAGGTTAAGATCTTAGCAGACAATAGAAACTATGTTTCATACATTCAAAAGTTGTTGTATATATGTATATCTGAAAAGGAATAATTATGATATTGCGAATCACAATATCATAATTATTTATCACAATTTGTGATAATCTAAATGTAATCGCTTTATAAATACATGTCACCCTATTCTTGCCCAATAACGTGGAAACATGTTTGAACCGCACTCTGCAACACCAACGTCAATCGGTCATGACATGCTGTCTTACGATTGAAACAATTATATAAATAATAGGAGTATACAGTTTTGCGATACCATACCTGTGTGAATTTGGCAAAAAATATTTCCTGATGTTCCCACCGTGAATGTCAAAAAATTCGCGGTTCAGCTCTGTGACGAATTTATCATTTCGCGTAATCGAGAGCTGCCAATGAAATGCATTACAATCGTATTTTTTCAATTTTTACGGCTTTTCAAATGGAAGACAATGAGAAAAGTTTTGCAAAACGCTGAATGCGTAATTTTCTATGTTCCACTGGGAACTGTGCGCGAACGCGAATGTGCCTTGAGGTCCAGGTGTATAAAATTCTCTCGCCACGCTCTCCCTGCTATACACCCATACTCTAAATAGAATTACTTGGTTTTAATTATTTGTGTCGGCGTCATTTGATATTTATTGTAGCGAAGTTCATGTAGGCCATGAAATGGAGCTTTATGGAGCTCTGCTGTTGGTAGGTTTAATAGGGAATTAATAATTTAACCTCAAGATTCATGAAACGAACGACCAGGAATGGTCAGTACAAAATCAATAGTCTCACTCACGCGGGGAACGTCAGGGAGTGTATTTTTAGAAAAATTTGGAAATCATACCACTGATACGATGAGACATCTTCAATGTGGGGTCACTCCACTCAAATTCCAGGTTTAGGTCAGTAAAGTTGACCTTTGTGTAGAATTATGGCAGTGTTGATGAGTCTATGTTTGCCCTCCGCCTCCCGTTTCTTCACTTCAAGGCGGCAAGGCAAAAACGGAGAGAGACAATAGGCCATTCCACTCTAATAATTCAACACAAAGGTCAACTTCACTGACCTAAACCTGAAATGTGGCCCATTCAAGATATCTCATCTTAACAGCTATCAATGGTACGTTTTTCAAATTTTTCTCAAAATGTAAGCCCTGAAGTTCCCCTCGTTCGGGAGTCAAACTTGCTTGGTCAACTGGTTAGAAAAAAATTCATCGTTTAATTCCGCTTATCCGTAAGAAATCTCTTTAAAGCAACCACAGAGAGTGCAAGTCCGAGGAATCGAACCCCAGCACAGCGAGACAGAATAGACCAACATCATGCAACAATGGACTCGTTCCCTTGCTTAAATATTGATAACAAAGTACATTTGAATTTTTTTCAAAAATGTCAATTTAAAAAAAAATTGAGTACTGGGTGTACTGTACTTTATTCGAATTAGTTTTTTGGGGAAGTCTTTGGTCAAAACCGGTTTGGGCAAAATCGGAGTGTTGCACACCCCGATTTTTCCCAAATCGAGAAAGAGCACAATGGTACGAAAAGCCAGTAAGAAATCCCCTGCACTCAGTAATCGGTCGAAATTGGTAAAGCAAAGCCGTCAAAAATTTAAGGAAAATTCTATAGCGTTGTACGTATTTAAACTTAAGGTGACTAAAATTCAAAGTTCCATCGTCCATTGTTCTGCATGTGTACAGAAGTTTTCATTTTGTTCCGGAATGAAATGGCCAGGGATCTCATGATTTACCTCGTCAACCTTCTCATGCTTCTCGTCATAATTTCAAATTTCATTCTACTTCGTTATCACTCCGTAATCCCAACTCTGTTTTCATACATCATGCTTGTACTGTCCGTAGTTGCCACAACAATGGTCGTCATAATGTACAGGGTCACGCATAACCTTTGCCCCCCCCCCCTGGCCAGCGCAATCTGGGAAATCCGGACAAAAAGTGAGATATGCATTTTGTAGAGAATCTTATGAAGGATGTAGGGAGCTACTCATCTTGAAAATCCGACGCGCGTAGCGGCGCTGACAAGCGCTTAAGTAAAAATCGGCATGAAAAAATAGATTTTTCAACGGTATTTTGACAGAAACGCGCCCAAAATAATTTTTTTGAAAAATCTGTCGATGCCACCTGTTTTGTAATAATTTTATGCAATTTTTAAAATTTTGTTGGACTGGTTCAGAGAAAGTCGATTTTTCGCTGCCAGGGCATTTGAAGGAGAATATCTGATTTTTTCACCTACGATGTAAATCTAACACTGGACATCACATAAGCACTTAATTATTGGACGTTTCACTGAAAATTCAGCCCGTTTGGATCGATATTAATTTTGCACTCGATTCACTTGGATAATTAAGCTTATCTTGTAGATAATCGCTTGGAGCGTAAAGTAGTCCGGTTGAATTGAGCATGTATCCGAATTCATAGACATTAATTCATCATTTTAGAAGATTCCAGAAAATTTTGCCACTGTCTTATGCAAGTAATTCATAATACTGTGGATGGGCTTAAAGGCAATCGCTTTATAGAATTGTTCGTCAGCGGTATTTTCTACACAACACCATAGAATATGCTTCGACCTCACTCCACCGTTGTAACGTCATACTCCTCTTCAATGGATAAAATTAACGGAGTTGACTCTGTACAGCCGCATTCAAATCTACGTAGTGCTGTCATCTACTCTGTCACTGAAAAGTTCGTATTTCCTGTCAATGAAAGGATAAGGGTTGTCCGAAAAGTCCTGTGGATGAGGCAGTTGGAGATGTTTGAAAAATCTGAAAAAAATCCTACTGTTTGGCA
>JAQFYE010006613.1:0-10617 GCA_034694305.1 Protaphorura glebata
TGAGCTGGATTTGTCTGGTCCAGTTGTGGGAATGACTGGCCTTGGAAGAGTCCAAGAGTCGGTTGTTGTTGCAATTGAGCTGGATTTGTCTGGTTCAGTTCTGGCAATGACTGGCCTTGGAAGAATCCAAGAGTCGGTTGTTGTTGCAATTGAGCTGGATTTGTCTGGTCCAGTTGTGGGAATGACTGGCCTTGGAAGAGTCCAAGAGTCGGTTGTTGTTGCAATTGGGCTGGATTTGTCTGGTTCAGTTCTGGCAATGACTGGCCTTGGAAAAATCCAAGAGTCGGTTGTTGTAATTGAGCTTGATATGTCTGGTTCAGTTGTGGCAATGACTGGCCTTGGAAAAATGCAAGAGTCGGTTGTTGTAATCGAGCTTAATATGTCTGGTTCAGTTGTGGCAATGACTGGCCTTGGAAGAATCCAAGAGTCGGTTGTTGTTGCAATTGGGCTGGATTTGTCTGGTTCAGTGATGGCAACGACTGGCATTGGAAAACTCCAGGTGTCGGTTGTTGTGATTGAGCCGGATACGAAGTCTGGCTCTCGTCTTGCAGGGAGGCCCATTGTCTCCTCGTCAACCCTCTGCGTCTTGAAAGTGGAGGAACTGCAGAGCTGCTGTTTCTCGGAACCCTGTCCACTCGTGCCCTCAGAACCCTTTCTACTCGTGGCCTCGTATTCTGAAACGAAAACAGAACGTCCTTGATCACATTTCTGTCACAACTAACCTCAAGTGCTGGCATGACAACTAACCTTGGTTTTACCAAGTATTGGTAGTCATGACAACTAACCTTGGTTTTACCAAGTGCTGGTAGCCATGACAACTATCCTTGGTTTTACCAAGAGCTGGTAGTCATTACAACTACGGATTTTTGATCACATGCTGGTTGACATGACAAATTGTTTTGGGTAAGTGACCAAAGTTGGTTGCCAAGGCGACTAACCTTGCGAAAAATAAAAATTGCCGATGCTTGCCATCGTTTGTTGAAGTGAACTTACATTGTAAAGACCCAGACATGGGATTTTGTGTTACGTTGAATAAATAAAATAAATAAATAATAAATAAAATTGTTATATTTATGTTTTACCTGTTATGACTTCTGGTGAGGATGAGCGGTCGTTCCTTCTGCCTGGATGACGATCCATAGTGTGCTGGAGCGGAAGGAGACAGAATTCAGCTGTGAGTGGTGTAAAGAACGGAATGCGACTGAAAGAAAAACGGACGGACGGACTGACGAACAACTGTGATAGAGGACACGTGTATTTCCAACTCTTACCACTTTCGCTCCTCCTCATCAATACACCCATTTCACAGTTGCCATCTGTCGGGCGAGAACCGAAATGATCGGTAGCCCATGTAGTCTTAATATCGGAATAATGTTACACCTAATGGAAATCAGTTTAGTTATTATACTGAATTGTTTGGGCTATGAAACATTATGACATTAATAAAGAATTCTCTGACTCTGACTCCAAATTATAAAAATTATGTACAGGGTGGCACGTAATTTTTGCCTGCCCCCCTGGGCAGCTCACTCTGAAAGAGTGGAACAAAAAGTGAGATATGCATTTTGTAGAGAATCTAATGAAGGATCTAGGGAGCCATTCCGCTCGAAGGTCCGATGCGCGTAACGGTCCTGACGAGCGTAATTAAAAATCGGCATGAAAAAACAGATTTTTCAACGATATTTTGACGAAAACGCGGCTAAAATATTTTTTTTCGAAAAATATTTTTATGCAATTTTTAAAATTTTGTTGGACTGGCTTGGAGAAAGTCGATTTTTCACTGGCAAGGCCATTGGAGAGAAAAATCTGATTTTTTTATAAGAATGCCTCGCCGTTAAGCTGTGATATGATATGTAATGTTGGAGAGATAACGCCCCCTAATGTTAAAAAGATGCTAACGCTAAAGACACTCTTAACCACCCTATACACTCTCTTAACCGCAATCCACAGTCTCAATTTACAACCATCCTTCAGACTTTCCCAACAACTCTCATGACCCCCCAAAACACTCTCCACGCCCTCACATCCTCTCTCCAAACCCTCTGAACCACTCTTCAATACCACGGGCTCTCTATCCATCTGGACTGTTTATTATGTACTGCATTTCAGTGTTTGTTGTGTGTCTAATGACAAAGAAGATCCGAATGCAAATTTTGTACGTAATATATACAAGGGCTAAGGAGTACAACTATTTACCATCCAGTATCTGAGTTTTTAACAATTTGTACTTCCTTATTTTTCTATTGTTCACTCAAAACTAAATCCAACTAACGTCAATATGTGTCATTCCTTCATTTCGAAATCATTGTACACAACAAAGACTATTTAAAAAAATTCTAAATGATGCGGACGCTGAACTGACTAATCCTTGCAGACTTGTTTCCGAAGAAAACAGAAGCTATTTACTCAACTTAATTCTGGTGTTTGCTTAGTAGTAGATTATTTCCTAAATTTCGTTAGAAAAAGCTTTGTAAGATCCGAACCTGTCACCTGTGCAAGTGCTATATCCGAAGTTATTCTATGCAAATACCTAAGAAATGCAAATCATTCATATCATGACTAATATTTGCACTAAGTAATACATTCTCGGTCTAAAGATAAAAAGGTTTCCTCTTGTCCGAATTTACCTGTAGCAGAAGATAAGAATATTGATTTGTGCTCTTTTTGCATACATAACATCTGCTGTCAGGTTATGTATAAATACCCATTTCAAATCTGCAAGGAAATACAGTTGTACAATGACTCGTTCAATATTTGGGGTTTTTGACTTTACGGTCATCGGAGTTTTAATACTCTGTACTTTACATAAAAGTACGGTGGCCATTCCATCTTGTACATTTCATGAAGATTTGATTCAAGAATATGACAATTCGAAGGGAACTACTTCCATTGAAGTTGAGTCACAAGATGTGGTAGGAATTGATAGGAGTGTGTCAACCTCCATCGGGGGATCACAATCTGCGGACAATTCGAAGACAAAAGGTAATTACATAAAATACCATTCGTCTAAAATATTTATTCAAGCAAGGTTGTCGTAGCACAATGGTACAGGTATGTCTCTGGCGTTTCGTTGTAGCGAGGATCAAATTCCCTGGCGCTCACAGACAGAGCTGTTTTATTTTATTTCTATATTTTGAATAGGTTCGGAAGTTGAAGCCACTTTCGGTGTAAACTTCTGGGCAGTTTCTTCAAGCGTAAGAGCCCAAATTACAGAGTCCTCAAGTTCATCAAATAGTAACAGCACTTCTTGGGCCAAAGCATCTGACGATACTTGGAAACAACAAACAATTCGAATGAGTAAATACAATGTCCCTCCAGGTTTTAAAGTCAGACTCTTTCAAGAGGTAGCACAATGTGGGGAGTTTACTGTAAGAAATTCAAGAATTCGAAGAGTGGATGAAGATGCCACCCCGTCTGAAGTATCTATGAAAAACCGGCAAAAAGTATGACTAGGATTTACGCATTATTTCAAGCCCAAAGATGATTATGGAAATATTTCTAGCATAGTACGAATGCTAAGTATATTTTTTAATTTATTTAAGGAGTTGGACGAACTTGAATTAGAAAAGCTTCGACTAGATCTTGCACATACTCAAGATATGGCAGCTATTCTAGAGAGCAGGGTACGTATGTAAAAAATCTCTTACGTATGAGTTTACAGTGTCTGGCATAACCTTTGCCCCCACCTTCGGCAGCCCAATCTGGCGGAGCGGGATAAATAGTGAGATATGCATTTTGTACGAAATCTTATTGCGGATCTATGGAACCTTTCCGATTGAACATCCGATGCGCGTAGCGGCGCCGACGAGCGTTGAAGTAAAGAACGGCATGAAAATACCCCACAAAGTAAGCTTCTGCTGCAAACGCATGCCCGAACTAATTTTTTTGAAGAAAAATCCGTCGATGTCACCTTTTTTGCTATAATTTTTTGCGATTTTTAAAATTTCGTTGGACAGGTTTAGAGAAAGTCAATTTGTCGCGTTGCATCGCGTTGAGGGATTTTTAGACAAAATTATTTGGTGGATGTTTTTGCAGCAGGAAGTTTACTTTTTGCGGTCTTTTCAGGCCATTATTTGCTTAAACGCTCGTCAGCGCCGGTACGCGCAGCGGATTTTGAATCGGAATAGCTCCATGGATCCACAATAAGATTTACTACAAGACGCATATCCCACTTTTTGTCAGTCTTCCCCAGATTGGGTCTGCCGAACGGGGGGCAAAGGTTATGCGTGACCCTGTAGTATGATTGTATATTAAATGTGTATTTTTTATTTATTTAATAGAGAAAAACTGACCACGAGTACATTATCAAACACAGGGAGTTTGATGAACGGCAGGTGCGTAGAACTTATGTACAGAATTTTACTTTGGTTATGACATAATTGAAAATAATGCACATTCCATACTTTATTTAGACCCATGCTAAAAATGCAAAAGATCTCCAAGACCAGATGATGTCACATATTACTGGAAATCAAAATAAATCCATGGTAATATTACTTGGGCTAACTATGCATTAATTACTTAAACACATTATATCGGTCGTAGTCAACGACCGATATAGATATAAATCATTACAGAGAATTAATTAGGTACTGTGTTTTGACTTTATACTTTATAGGAATTTGCCAATTCAAAACACATTTTTGACGTCAACCACACACTCCATGCTTCCATTCAACTCTCAACTCTTAAACACCACCAAGAAATGGAGAGAAAACGTTTAGAAATCGAAGCTGGGAAAATATTATTTAGTGAGACAGATGTCACTGCTCCTGAACGAAATTCAAATCTAACGGCGGAAACGGAAGTCAAGTCTCTGAGTGAAAATACGAATACACTTTTCATCGGCATTTTAGTATTCCTTATAGTCCTAGTCGTTTTATTTTGTAGTGGAATGATTTACTGCATTTGCTGCGGATTCAAGAAACTTGGGCAGGGATTACCTACAAATTTTTCTTATCCAAAAAAAGTCAACGCCAACAATCCAAATTCTTATCCTTTCATGCAGATGCATGTAAGAAATCCACACCATGAAGATCAGGATGACTCCTATCACCAAAATCAATTTCCTTTAGTTCCAATTCCAATTCCGTCTTATTCGACATCACCACCCACTGTCAAAATGATATCCACTTGTTACAAACCCGTGTGAATTGAATCATGTTAGATAATTTTAAACACAATTTATAATATTGTACGGTTTGTATATTGTAGTTGCATTTTGGTTAGTAAAATTCAGTAGTAGAAGGGTGCTATGAACTATTGTTCTGTGCGACGAAGTGAAATAATATTAAATACTAATACACACCATAATAATGTACAGCAAGCACCCAATATTATATTTAAAAAGAAATAAAGGGTGTTCAATATGTATTGTCCCCCCTCTACAACAGTAACCCAAATAGGCTCAGACACAGCCAATACATCCTTGATAAGATCAGCTCAAGTGGAATTTTAGACATGTCATTTGGCACGCACGTTGGCGCGCAGTGAATGAAAAAGAACGAGTTTTCACCTTTCTCCAGCCGCTTTTTCACAGTCTTCAGTCTTCAGAACCCGTGAACACTTCAAAAATCCAAAAAACGAACTTCACCACTAAATTCCCAAGTGCTTTCTGAACATTTTGAGCCATGGTTTGACAAATTTATCTTCAAGTCGATTTTGCCTCAAAATCTCAATTTCGAGTGTTTCAGAAAAAGTGAAATTTCAGGCAAAATCGACTTGTTCAGAAATTTTCGAACTAGGGCTCATACTTTTAAGAAAGCACTTGGGAATGCAGTGGTAAGTTTGTTTTTCCAATTTTTGAAGTATTGACGCCTAATCGGACGGAAGTCCGTGAAAAAGCGTCCGAAAACGGCGAAAATCTTTTTTTTCTATCACCGTGCGCTGCGCGCTAACGCGAGGCGCTACTGCGCTCAACTGATATGTCTGAGATCCCACTTGAGCTGATCTTTCCAACGATGTATTGGGTGCGTCAGTGTCTAGTGTGGTTACTGCAGTCGGGGGGGGGGGGGGGGCCATACATAATTGACACCCCGTAGACACTTGAATGTCGAGAACGGCCTACTCGGAATAATAACTAATATATTTATTTTTTGGTCACGCTTGAAAAATCAAGGCTAAAATGAAAAAAATATGAAGTTACTAAAATAAATGAACATGTAGAAATCCTTATGGAAAATAATTGATCGTTGGATATCTGTATCCTACGCAATCTCCACACCCACGATTACAACATTCAACAGAATAGCAATCTCATGGACAAGTTTCTTCAGTATTACATTGAATTGTGTATATCAACCACAAGTCCAGCCTTCTCTGTAAATGCATTTACATTTCCAACCTTCGCCAGGTGCACGAGAAATCATACAACCTCCTGGATGATAATCGCAATCACAAGCATCTGCTACTGTGTATTTTAAAAATATAAATGAAAAACAATAATATACAGCCATATAGAAATACAAATTTTACGGACATTTTAGAATTATTTCTTGAAATTATCAACAAATATTAATTACCGTAGAATATCGCAGAAATAAATAGAAGCATTGAAATTGTAACGATTGAGACCTTCATTTTGAACGAATTGGTTTGGTAATAAACTTGAGAAAATGAAATTAAAATTTATAAAAAAGGTTTAAAAAATTTGCCCGTGATTATTGTTGCATATGAATATTTATAGAGTTCTCCAACTTTTCACAATAAAAATACTGCACGAGATCTGCGGCTCTATGTATACCAAAATTTTTGTTTCTTTTAGGATAGGATGATGTATTGTTTCGACAACTGTTGGAATCACTTTTCCAAAAATGTAGCCCGTTTATTGTTAGTGCGTCAATTAGACAGAACTCTAATGATTAACATGTGGGTTATGGCTGCTGCTGTGGGTAAGTACCTCATCGTGACAACAATTAATTCGTCGTAATCATATGCATGATTTACGTACGGAGACGAACTTTTATTGAATAGCACTTTTATAGGTAGAAATACCAAAATATTGATTGATATTCTACGTAAAAAATAATGAATGTGTCAAAGTCCTAGTATAATATAAATGCAAGTTTATTGAATAACAGTTTTATAGAAATACATAAGATCCAGTGTGAAATTCCTTGTAACGTATAATGTGTTAATCATCCTAGCAAACGTTTTAACGTTTAATGTATATTTAAAGGCAATCAACTTCAATTGTTTTAAGGCAATTCAAATTAAATTCCTATCAGTATGCAAATGCCGACAGCTATTTGCATGGGATATTGGTAAATCATAATGTACTGCGTCTTGACTGTTTTGTAAGAATGACGAGAGTTTGGAGTAAATACTTTAAATTTTTTTTCCACAAATAATACGAATAGATAAAAAGTGTTTATTACATTCATATCTACCTGTCAACATAATAGTAGGTAATGAATGGAGTTATATTTTGAAGTATCACAGTTCAGTATGGTCGTGCGTAGGACAGCGCAGTAGTATTTGAATAAGCCTATCAACACTCGCCATATTGATTAAATTTATTTATGTGTCTGTTGCATTACCATTACAGTTTTTCAAGCAAGAACAAACTAAACACTAGTACAAGAGAAAATAAATACTTAGGAGCAAAAACGAAGTAAATGTTACACGTAATCATAATTTTTCGTCAAATCAAGTTTAGGTCAGTACACATTCAACATTACCATGAACAAACCTGGTCAGAATCAGAGTATCACGAGCTAGGACAGAATGCACCAGCCTTTATCATCAAATACCTGAGTAACAATCTAAAAAAACTCGAAAGTTAATGCTTGTTCATCAAATTCCGGCATGTGTTCCTTAATATGTACATTCTTTCATAGCCTTTGCGAATGTTTGAACTGTTTTCAATAGTCATCGTGGTGAATTGAATTAAATTTTCAGAAAATTAGTAGAAGCAATTTATTAAAATATATACTTTTTAATTAAATGTAGTGATTAAGCAATAAATACTTTCGTTTGTCGTAACATTCATAATTCTCGCCCAACTTAGAATCCATTTCAGCCGATGGCATTATAATTTACAGAAAGTTGAAATGCATTATAAAATAATACATTTAACTATCACACATATTTTTACTTTAAATTATTAAACCCCATAAATCTTTCTTCGAATTATGGAACCCTTGTCAAAATTCACATATATACTTTCCTTTAAATATCAAAAGCATGATATACACGTAAGTCCACCAGCGGTGGTATTGGTATTGGTACGACATAAGTTGTACTACTGAATGTACGAGGGTCCATCACTAATGCGAGAAAGCAATCGTCAACGTGTGGTTGTGTATTTGTTGAATAAATGTGCGTCGAAAAATAACATCAGATACAGTAGATTTTGTGCTATTTTTAACATTTACCAACGATAACTTAACGGCAACAACAGTGGCATCACGACAAACACTAATACACAGGGCGTGCACGAAATAGCGGTCCATTGTTTCGTCGCGTTTCCGCACGGATACAAGGATTTATGTTGTGGTCAGTCCCACCAAATTCAAAGTGATATAATTACAAATCGTCATGGTTCATAAAGTAGATCTTAGTTGTGTTCGTTGATATTTAATAGTCGTTCAAATAATAAATATCACCTTCAGTTTACATTTTAACTGTTCATGGAATAAATATTCGTATTGATTAGAAATCCTGTCATGACTGTAACATAAATTCTTGTATCCATGTGAAAACTTGACCAATCGATTGACCGCTTTTTCGTGAACACCTTGTGTAATAACGAAAGCATATTATCCATAACCTAGTTTTATCCGCTACCTTTTAGTACTAGGGCAGAAATGTGGGCGATTGAAACGTGACCATGAGTGTGAATGCTTGGCTTGCCACAATATATATGCATCCGAGAATATTCCTTCCAAATTCAAATACATTTGACAACGTGATACTGACGGGTCTGAACGTCAACCATTCCTTTCTTACCGCTGATTTGGATGAGAATTTCGATCCACATTGAACAAATGCAGTTGAGGAAATGATCAGCTTTGACGTTGAGTTGAGGAGAAGAAATTGGAGTGTGTTGAGCATGATGTATGCAAGACACGTAATTCCAATGAATGCAGTTTCCTTCGATTTGGAGAGCAGAGACAACCCATAAGTGGCTACAATGGTTGAGCCAAGGAAACTGGATCCAAAGACTAAATCAACCCAATCATCGTAGAGTAATTTATAGGCTGTGTTTAATATCATAGCTTCTTTGTAGTTTGTTGACAATACGGGGTGCGTCTGGTCCATGTTTTCAACTGCAGTTGTTTTTCTCCCAATGACATTATTTCTTGTCTGAAAGTACAAAAAATTTGTAAACACTTGGTTATAAATATAGGCGGAAACCAATCAATCAATTGGTTTTTATGACAGTAATAATTTTTTATACTTCATCGGTAGATTTATCTCAATATTTCAGAGCTTGAGCAAAAGAGAATCTGCAGAACTTATCGTTCAATGTATGCAACATGATTTCGTTATTAATCCTTATGAATTAATTGCAATCCTTCACCCGGGATACTTTTTAATGTTGAATGTTGAATCCCTTTTTATTTAATTTTAATCGCCTAATTAAAACTTTAAAATTTATTTTAAAGTTGGAAATTAATAGCATGAAAATATCAACCTTGTTCTTAAGACGGAGTTCTGCGTTTAAGCCTATTTAAGGCAGGCGAAATTTTAAAAAGTAAAAAGCGCAAAGTCATGGTAATTGGTTTTGTGGACACCTCAAACGAATCCTGAGGCTTTGTTGTTTAAAAATTTTCGAGAAAGTGACCCAGAAAAACTATTTAAATTTTTATCGAAAATGGAATTTCTCAAGTGGTTGCATTAGTGAAAACATTCAAGTAAAATACTCAACGTTTGATTTTTTTCAAATTTTCAAAAAGTTGTCCTTTGCGAACTAATCCTGCTAGAGAATGATCATCACCGCTGGTCAAAATTTTGTTCCGAATTCTAAATTTCGCCTGCCAACAAAAAATTCTGCACTTTCCCCTTGTCTCCCATATATTTCACAATTTGTTCTTGGTTGCTGATATTTGACCGTCCATAGGGGTCAATGTAAAGTTTTGACCAAACTTTCGCCGTTCCTCCGACACCGCAAAAGTTTGGTCAAAACGGTCCTCTCTGCCTCTTAATCCTAATCTTAGTCCTTCAGCAAAATCAATTCGTCCGACATCGAAAAAAATCCGAATCTTGGCTTACGTCATTTGTGCAATCCGTCTCCGCTGTAAATCGGTGTAAGCAATGAGAGAAGTAAAAAATGGAATGCCATTATGACGAGCCGATAAATGTTTAGTGGGAACATTAGTAATCCTGCGATGAGCAGAGGAATTCGTTCGTTTCTGCCAAATGTTGGGTACACGATTCTAATGGCTTGCGGTTTAAACAGAGCCGAAAGGAGAAGATTGATACCTGTCGCTAACCACATCTAGAACACAATTTCCCATGCCTTCACTACGTCTAAGGAAATTTGACGAGAGGTTTGAGTAGATTCACCTAATTTATACATTTATATTTAATGAGACATACTGTTGGGTTTTAAACCATTAATTCAAAACTGTTTCTGACTTCGCGACTTGTTCGCAAAGTGTCTGGTTGAAAATC
>JAQFYE010006614.1:0-10615 GCA_034694305.1 Protaphorura glebata
TAATAATATCAATTATTCAAAATAAACTTATTTACTAATTTCACTACTTCCGAGTTTACACATTATATTATTGAATCGCATATTCATTCAGACAAACAAATATCTTCCAGATGAAGTTCCGATTAGAATTATTTAGTACGAGTCAAGAATCTAGTCTCACAAATAATAGACAATATAACGAACGGTCATATTAGTTGCATTGCACTTTCAACCGGGAAATATTACGTTATATTGCACTGGTGACCGATTTTTAGGCCTCGCCGCAAATTGCGTCGAGACGAACCAAAATTCCTTCCTAAATTTTTTCCTTCCTTGAGTTTTTTCGAATTGTTTTCGGGACGAAAACATTTTTTTGTCACCCCTGGTTTGGGTAAGTAGAAAAATGGAAATTAAATATTAAAAAAGTGATTTGTACAACGAGAACGGATTTACGAGAAATCCGTCCGTAGAAAGAACAAGTCCAACATCGCCCAAAGAAACCAACACCGACATCATTTCTATTCGGGTAAAGTAAACTAATGTAAAAACATTTCACTATTTTTACAGTTGAAGTAAAGAGAAATTCTGACGGTAGACAATAAGATACAAAAATTATCTCTTGACGGAAATTACGGAAAGTTTAATAATTAGATTTCAAATTTTCTGATATCGTAAAGAAGAGAAATAAATTATTTCTTGATCAAAATTAAAATAACGTTTAAATTAAAGTAATTTCAAAGTTCGTAAATAAGAGAAAAGTTATCTCTTGATTGAAATTTTAAGTTATGTTAAAATCCAAAGTTTATTCGCTACCGTGGAAACATAATAACACAAAATTCTCGATTACTTCACGATTGTGGAAATGATCTCTGATATTACTTTGAAAAAGGTTTTAACCCAAAACAAGGAACTTTTCAAGTTGTGCAAGGATTGCATCTTTTAAAGAATTAACGAACCTTAACTCTGACGCTAGTTTTTTTACGTTCATGGATAACGGCCACCGTCACGAGTTTTACGAAATTGACATCTCTGGATAAATGAAGATATTCTGATTAGAAAAATTTATAGAATATGCTTAAATGAGTTTATGGGTCTGAATTTGAATATGTATAGTACGGAAAAGTAAATCGTTTTTGTCCGGGTTAGACGAAACTAATAAATGTTCAGACGAATACCCTAGAAATGGTAAAAGTAAGTACTATGGCTATTTAGTATTCGGAAGTATTACTAATTTCAAGGATTGTATGAAGGAGTAATTAACCTTCTCTCTCCACCGAGAGTTCTGACATTTCAGTTCTCATTTTTAACAAAACATTAAAAATTAGACGCGTTAACAATCATACCTTTCTGGGCCTCGAGACCCCAGCATGGAATACTTCCAATAGTAGACCTATCATTTATACGTCAGTTGCGCCCCGAAAACGAGACCGACGATCCCAGAGGAAACGCCGAGAGAAGTGAAAGTAGCAAGTCAGTCCCCCTTGTACTTTCGGAATTTGTTCAGAATTCGGTATGTAATTTGATTCTGACAAATTGATACGCAGAGAAGCGTAATTAGCTTCAAGATGAAGTCGCTCAGACACTTTTGACAACGAGCGGATATAGTGTGCAGCCAAATCCCTTGGTCATTTGAAGATGACATAAAAGTTAAAATTTTTTGTTCTATTTGCTAAGTGCCTAGTGACGACGGATGAATGCAGGTCCAGGTAACATATCCGCATACAAAATGACACGTACGTGTGAGAACTGCTAAAGTTAATTGTAAAGTCTTAGCAATAAGGACTTTACAAATAAACTAAAATAGAACTTTCCAACACATTATCGTTGGAATAATTAAAATAATGCAGTTCAAGGATTTTCCCCTAGTTAGCTAGTCTAATGCGCAAGATAGCTAAAAAAACCCCGAGCCCCCGAAGTAAAATATTTTTAATGATGCACAAAGCTCTTAGACGCCTACTCCCAAGGCTGATATAATAAATTAAAATAGTATTCCAAATAAGGATGTGACTGTGTCTGACTAGTTTAGATTCCCTGTCCTAAGTTCACAGTATCGAAATACAAATAAAAGGAAAAGAAAACAAACGAAAGGTTCGGTTTCCCCAAGTCCCAAACTGTAGGAGAATGGCAGACTTTTATGTACTCCTTAGCAACGGAAAACTTCTTTCACCATGTTTTGCTACAAGTCCGGTCTGTACTTGTATTGCCAGCTTCCTCTGCGGATTCTGAACGAGCTATCAGCACTTTGATGTACATAAATTCACGGTTGGCCAAAATTCTGTAAAAGGATCTAGCTTCAATTGCAGAAGAAAAAGACTTCATTACAACAACGAGGGAAAAGGCTACCTCGTTACTACATGTAACATCAGACAATTCGTTCGTGCTTGCCTTAAAAAAATTTTATTATCGCGTTTAATGTGTTTTTGCCAGAAAATTTGCCGAAAGCTCCCTTACCACAGGTATTCACGCATGGGAAATTGGGATACTATGTACTGTGTTGGAATGGAATGGAACAGTGCGCAACTGTCCAAACAGATATTTCGTCATTGGTCAAGCAGTTTGTAAATTCTGGTTGGATTGGTGGTCGGAGTTGGATTGCCGAAAAATTCTCCGATCCTGCTCTTTTCTAGACCAATGCACTAAATGAGTGTTACCTGGACCGATGCCTCCAGAAAATTCGTTACCACCAGGCTAGGCATCCCACACGGCAATGCTGTTGCAGAGATGGGGTTCTCGTACCTTACAAAAACTGTTGGGGTAACCGGCAGAACAACCGATTTCAATGGACAATGTTCTGCGAATGAAAACGAGCTGTGAACGGGCCTTCACGCATGGACGAAATGAATGTCAAGCAGCATG
Organism: Protaphorura glebata; assembly: GCA_034694305.1. Taxonomy (NCBI): domain Eukaryota; kingdom Metazoa; phylum Arthropoda; class Collembola; order Poduromorpha; family Onychiuridae; genus Protaphorura; species Protaphorura glebata. The sequence continues at coordinate 2,836 of JAQFYE010006614.1, forward strand.
TCATGGAATGGCTAAAGCATAACGAAAGAGTAGATTCTGAAAAAGATTTTGGGGGACGCCCAAAGAAGAAGGACCCAATCCGAGCGAGAAAGCTTCCAAGCAGCACCTTATTTTAAACGAATTCTGTGTTGGTACGCTTGCTTTAATCTAAGCAAAGGTGGAACGACGATGGGCGCATTCTAGGAAGAAATCCTCTGGAGTTCGGATGAATATTGTTTAGTACCACATAACTGATCATAGTTGATAAGGGTTCCGGACGATGGTGGGTATCTCGAAACCTCGTAAACACAGTATGGCAAGGATCGTATTCCGACCATATCACTCTCATTAATGAAGTAAAGTTGGGGGGTTAAGATAAAACGACAGAAATTATTTTATAGAAGTAGTAAGACTTCGTCCACCGATGTTAACGAACGCAAACATAACTTGAATAGGCACGACACGAATGCCTACCAAAGTATGGCCCACTACTATTTGACATAACAGAAACCAAAAATTAATGGTCTAACTTGGCTGCTATTCTCTTATTCTCTCTCCCTCCAGCTCTTTCTCTCCTCCCTGATGCTTTTCTCTTTCTCTTAGGTCACAAACTTGTCTTCTGTCAGTCTTCTCTCGCTCTTCCTTTTTTAATCTCTTCTACGGTTTCTCTAAACTGCCTTCACTATCTTCAACTCTCAGTGCGATCCATATACTTACATAGCGCTTGCGCGGTTTATTGATCTCTCATGAGATGCTCTCATTTCAACATACCAACAAACAATTTAAGGACACACATCTCAACTACTTATGAGACCACTCGAGATATGGTGACTGGTCAATTATTTCGGCAGGTCACTGTGCGGATTTAGGTACTGACACAACTGGACATAAGATTACTCTTAGCACAGTTCGCAAAAATATCATTTGAATACACCTTTGTCCATACGCCGGTAGCGTTGGCGGGATCCTTTTCGAATTTTGCAAGCTTTTTAAACAGGCTCATAAGGTCTATAAAGGATGTTCGCAATACAATAGTTCCGCTATACTTGCTTATCATATTCTACAGGGCCAGATACTTTCCTTTTACATTTCCCTAATATTTGAGGTTACGTTGAAACTATGCTTACCTGGTGTACTATTTCATGTGAAATATTGAGATCTTGGCTATTACTCGTAATGTACATTATTACAGTCGAAATAATTATAAAAAAGATACGATTGCGTCGAATATGACAAATTCAATTTAACGTTTCTGGTGGTCAGTCATAAAAGGTACCAAAATGAACAAAATAAGATTAATTATAGTATAACGCTATCCTCCAAACTTACAATACGGTGGAAGAGAAATATAATGACAAAAATGAATACTGCAATATGTAAGCAAATGTTTTCAAATGTGTATAAATTATTTTAACCTAAATACAGGGTGACCCAGAAAACGTGTCAAGTGTTACCTTCAATTAATGTGAAAAGTATCTTATTCAAAATCGTATGAGATTTCAAATAAGCCACATCCCGAAAATACTAGACTGATCCTGACGCATCTGAGCACCAGGATCATTCAAAATTCAAAACCTGCCGGCTTATCCGGACCACCCTGTTTAAACCCTGTAACTTAACTATAAATTGAGATGGGGAGTTTGTATCACAATGCTGAGCATGCACAGGATAAATAGTTTTAAAAAATGAGTAAAACTACTTCTACCCAATCTCTTCAGTCTGTATTTTAGGAATTAGGAACTTCAATTATCTTAGCTCTTTCCAGGATACGGGCAGTTCTGTTTCCAGCCACAACATCCCCAATAATCCAAGCACGACAGTCTTCGCTTTTTTCCATTTCATCAACGTAGGATGTGGCTTCATATTCCGGGAGACAAATTAGTAGACCACCTTAGTAAAGTAAAAAAAATACTATCATCGTAATAATTTACATCCAACCAACTATTAAAATGAAATCTATTCTTACCAGAAGTTTCGGGTGATAAACCTTGGCACAAACCGAATAAGTCCCCATATGCTTTATCCACAGTATGCATCTTTGGAACAATTGGGAGCTTGCGAATCAAAAATGAAACATTCTCCTTTTGTTCTTTCACAAGTTTGTTAGCCTGGTGTAAAAGGCCTGACGCATCCAATTGAGTACACCCGTGAAAGTGGTACTTCAACATCAGTGCAATTGCTGTAACAATTATTAAAATAACTAAACTGCTCAAATATTTCTAACTAGAAGGAAGGTTGAACCTTACCATTGTCATTCGATCTACCAATACAGTCCGTTCCATGGATATTCGCCAATCGTACATCTTCTTCAGGCAATATCAAACGCAGTTTACTCCGTTTTTCTGGATCCTTCATCCAGAGATTCAGAGTGATAGCCATGTTGGTTCCCAATGGTTTCGTAAGGACTAATGAGTCACCCGCAACAGCGTTTCCTTGTCCTAATAGAAATAAAAATAACAGATAAAAACTGGGACAAAAAACAAGATATTAAATTATGGGATGACGATGACCCACTAACCTGCTTCGATCCGATCAAAATCTTTATTATCACCTAATACTTCAACTTTCACCTCTGGCATGAGCATAAAGGCGTCTGAATCAGCGTTTGAAATTGAACTCGACCAAGAACTCTTTCCATCATTTTTATGTCGTCGTCGTTTAAGTTCGGGTTTGGAGTTTTCATCATTGGCAGACGAATCACTAAAGAGAATTTAATACATATTTAGTTAGTTTCCTTTATTACGGCCAAGAATTTCAATTTACATTGTTGTCAACATTCGGACCGCATTTTCCAACAATATAGATAAGTGGGGGTAAGCTAAGCCGAATGAACCCCATCACACAATTTAAAGACACTCAAACTCAAAACGACAAGTTTTGAAATTGTGAAAATTTTGGAGATTCTCGTTTCAAAATTTCACAAAATCTCTTCATTCTCATACGAAACACATTTTCATTTTAGGTGTACTGGATTATTTTAAACATTGGTTTCATTGATTGAATTGAATTTAAGAATTATGGCCTTACTTTGATGCATCCTCCGCATAAGATTTTTTTTTAGCCTCGGATCGAAAAGTCGCAATACGTTCACTGGATCGTTTCCTTGAAGGTGGGATTTTTCGGACATTTACATCTTTCTTAGAATCTCGAGATAAGGAAACAGATGATTTTTGAGTACTGACGACGCTAAGAGAAAGAGATTGGCTTATATTGTTAGTAGCATCAGAACTCTTGGATGAAATACTGGCTGGAACGGGACTAACAACTGGAGAAATCTTTCCATTTGAAACGGCGTTGGCTGGAACAGTACTAATTGGCGCAGAAATTGAGACATTTGAATCTTTGATGTCTGGAACGGCACTAATTGGTGCAGAAATTGTTCCATTTGAAATGTTACCGGCTGAAATGGCACTTACAGCTGGAGAAATTGCGACATTTGAAACGGCGCTGGCTGGGATGACACTAATTGGTGTAGGAATTAGGACATTTGACATGTTGCTGTCTGGAACGCTACTAATTGGTTGAGAAATTGTTCCATTTGAAACTGTGCTGGGTGGAACGGCATTACCAGATGGAGACGTTCTTCCATTTAAAACGGCGCTAGCTGGAACGGTACTAATTGGTGCAGAAATTGAGACATTTGAATCTTTGCTGTCTGGAACGCTACTACTTGGTGCAGAAATTGAGACATTTGAATCTTTGATGTCTGGAACGGTACTAGTCGGTTGAGAAATTGCGACATTTGGAATGCTGCTGGCTGGAAAGGCACTATTCGGTGGAGAAATTGGGACATTCGGAATGGTGCTGGCTGGAGCGGCACTCATTGGTTGAGAGATCGCAGCAGTTGAAACTGTGCTGGCTGGAGCTGAAACGGCACTATTTGATGAAGAAATTTTGACGTCCTTCATAGTTTTAGTTTTAAAGGAAGGAATGGACTTTGCTTTCACTTGGTTTTTGAGCTTTTCATTTCCTGGCTGCTTAGTCTGAATTTTCCCAATCATGGCGAGCATCGTTCTTCGGCAAAGCTCTAAAATAAAACATGTGTACCAAATATAATTTTAATTTTTAATATTTTCTAACATTTTTGAATTTAAGAACGCATGCAAATAATGTAGAGTTGATAGGGTCAGTGCCGTCGTCGGGGTTGGTCATATAGTCACATTCCAAAACCCCAATCACCCTTCTCCATTCGTACATATTTCGGATTTCTTTTCTCTTCCTGTTATTGGAAAGCCTGGGACAAGCTCATTAATAGTAAAGATTTATTAATTAATTTATTTATTAAAGTATTTAAATTAGATTAAACTTAAAATTAAATTATAAACTTTTAATTGCGATTACCTTGAGCAACTTGTTTCTTAATTTCGCGAGCAGAATGAGAAGCCTCCCATGAGGAACCATTTTCAGTTCCTTTGGATTTCTCCCAACTCTCAATTAATTTCGTTTTCAGTCGATCTATCATGTTCAGTGATTGTTTCTCCAGTTCTTCCAGTCGTCCAAGTGTAGCTTGGATGTTAAATATATCATTTAAACAAAGTTCGCAGTACCTCAATTTACTCAAATCCGAAGGAAATTTTGTCTCATATTTTAATGGTAAATCCAAAATATTTTTCAAAACGAAGGTACTCAAGGAATTGTCAGTTTCCGTGTTTGAAGAATGTCCATCAGTGATCACTTGTTTCGTGCAAACAAAACATTTATTGTAGTGCCCAGTGTTAGTTGCCATGGTGATTGTAAGGACAAGTCAGGTCACCCGGTAAGGCACCAATACTTAATTGAACATTAGAAGGGTCAGGTATCGGCGTCCGTTCAAAACTAACTAACCAAAACGAAATTAAAGTTAAAATTTTACATTTTAAAGCCTCAGTCATTTTCCCACGCAGAATAGCGTAATCAAAAAGTAACGCCAAGACTCGTCGCATTTCAATGGTTCATCTACGCTTCGGAAGTACAGGATGTCCCAAGACAAATGTGGCGGTAGTGCATAGAGTTACTAATAGTATCTGTTAGTTAAGCGAGCGAAGCGCAGCGAGCGGAGTGTAGCGAAGCTTTTCTGTTCCACTAGGTGATCCGAAAACGATTTGTATCTCTCCCATAGTGGTGTGAGCACTTTTTTGTCCCGAGCTTTTCTCCGGAACTAATGGGCCGATCGGGCTGTAAATTTCAGGAGAGATTCTCCTGGGGGTGTAGTTGTGCACTGACTATATTTTGACCGTCTACTGTTGGGGTGTCCCCTTAAACTAGACTTTTAGGGTTTGGTCGTTTGGCATGGGATAAATTTCGACGGCAACCAAGTAGTTGCCTGTCAGAACTACTGACGTAAATAAACTCTACCGTTGCCATGAAAACTCTCCCATTGAAGGGTGATGAAATGAATGAAAATCTGGAATATTTGTTATTAACTGTAGATGGAACATAGTTAAATGGTCTTTCTTCTAACGATGCTAGCGTATATGCCGTGTAAGGTTGGAATATTATATTACGGGGTCCAGGGGTACAGCCTTTGTTGATGAGGTGAAGCCATTTAACATGATATTATTCTACTGGGCAAAATATAATTCTCCCGTGTAAGGTATTAGTTTACTGTGTTTTTAGTCTTAATCTACCGTGAAATCCCTCTATTCTACTTGGCGATAAAATCGCACATTTTCTTTTTCAAAAGATGGGATGATGACTTTCGTTTCGCTCGCTTTTCTGTGGCACAACCGTTGACGGGATGACATATTCCTAGTAACTCTATGTGGTAGTGTAAATTATTCACATTATTTGAGACCGGGCCCAAGACTTGGGAAACACCATATTATTGTGCAGGTACCCCTAGTAGTAGGGAAAGCCTCTAACGGAATACTGAGGAATATCTTTAAACCATAGCTACTTTAATTTTCCTTGAATTATTTTCATTAGAGTCGCATAAAGCTGTCCGTTAAAGTGCGGTTATGGTGGTCAAACCCCAGCCGCCGCTTTTCGGCCATATACAAGAGAGAGCCAATATTTTGTAGATTACCCTGTACATTTCCATGCAAATTCCAATGTAAATTCCAATGTATGAAACAATGAAGTGGAAAGCTATGGTTCGTAAATTAGGATGATGTAATTATTCGCAAAATATCTACCGCGGCACAGTACCGATTTCAAAAGTTAAAACAAATAATTTTTATTCCAAATATTAACTGCATATTCCAGAAATAACGACCAACTGAACACAAGTCATGACTTTTACCGATGTATACGGCCAAGAAAATTAGTACAGAAATTTTCAATTTTCCCTATAATGTAGATTTGTCAACTTCGACATCGCAAAATTAGAATTTCAGACTTTGCGCACGCCAACTTCACCTATTATTGCCAACATTGGTTTTTCAACATTGGGCAACTACACCACCCAGTAGCTGCAATGTAAATCAATCAACAAGCGGTCGGCAGGATTAGGATTAAGTGTGTTCTTGGATTGCTCATGAAACACCCATTGAACTTTTGAACTCCGTGGATTTCGTTTTGTTTGCCCACGTGTATGTTTGATAGTCAAATTCATAATTTGCACCCGGGAACTCACTCTATTTTGAAGTCAACATTAAAATGGTCTGAGGACGTCCAATTTTAAAATAAAAAAAAAGAAATTGAAAGTGATTAATATTATTCACTCCACCGATAGGGGATTCCGAGGTCATCGTGACCCGCAACCTGAACGAGACAAGGGATCTCTGTGAGGGACAACCGCTTCCTCAAATCGACTGACAAGGTCCGGTCATTTCAATCACTGTTCGAATTTTTTTTTGAATTATTACTAAACAACTCTTACGCAGAGTGACTGAATTTCAGTCACTGCCTGCCTACCAAACAAAGATTGGGCATTTGACACAGAATACAAATGGTTTAACTCCTAGTAAGAAGAAGAAACTTTTACAATAATAATTTCTAGTATTTCTGTACGTCCAATTATTGCCCTTTAATTGGCCAAACCGATATTGAATATTCTGCCGGTATTCACGGTATTCGGCCGAATTGATATTCAGTGAGTATTCGGAATCGAACATCGAATGATAAGGGTGACCACTTTTTCAAAATTGAAAAGTAGTACAGAAATCTCGAATAGGGGGGTCAAAACCGGATAATTTGGGAAAAACACTAAAAAGGGGGGTCAAAAGTGGATAATTTTGCAGTTTTGAGACTCAAAAAGTAGTACTGTACTACTGAAAGTAGTACGGATGGTCAGCCTGCGGGAATGATACTAGGCGACCTCGACCGCAAAAGGCTTAACCCAAATCCTAAATATTCGATACAGAAATAACTTGATATCCTGAATTTCTACTTCGATTAAACATACTTTTTGTTAAAAATTATTTTACAGAAATTATAGACTAACGATGAGGTTTAAAGACTGTCTGTGCTCAAGATGCAAGGTTCTCCTTCGTACACAGAATTTCAAGGATCTCGGTAAGAAAATATTACTGGAGTTGAATTTTGGATTGATATATTCGAAACAATCTATTAATGTTTAGATACGATGCTTAGACAGGAAGGTACCAATCAAGACTTATTTTTAAATTAATCTCATTTATAATTTGCAGATTCTTATGTGGATACGGACGTTATTTTTGAACAAAGAGAATACCAGGTGATGTAGTTTTAAACTTCCACGTGATATGTAATTTGATATTTGAGTATCATTTGGATTATCATTTGGATTCTTTGATTTGACAGACTGCTTTGATCGAGATTGCGACTAAGAGAAACATCATTGCTTGTTTGCCCACTGGTTCTGGGAAAACATTCATTGCATACAAACTGATTAAACATTTCC
>JAQFYE010006615.1:0-10614 GCA_034694305.1 Protaphorura glebata
GTCATCAGAAACGTTCGAAATATTCGTAATACGCTCTTACAACCTTGCATGCCGAAATGTTTATCTCATACAAACAAGCAACGTATTTTCTGAACAGTTTGTGTTGTTTGACATTTAAGCTCTACTTGTAAATGGATTAGCTTGTTTAGATTTTTTGAGATTTTATTCCAATAAAATTACTGAGAGTAAGAAAATTGATATCATCTTCTGTGCATGAAACCGGAAAAGTATTGCCTGGATTGTATTTAGAAGTCGGCAGACTATGAACAGTTTGTGTGCTATTCTACTTACCGTAAAACTTCTAAAGTTTGGTTCGAAATTACAACCCAATCTGTAATACAGCCCGTTCATATTTTCTGATTTAGCAAATAAAAGCTCGGTCTCCAATTATAACCCGGTTTCAGAAATTACGCTACCCCGTTTCTATTTTGATAAATGCACACTGATCCGATTTTGAAAATACGGACCCTTGGCTCTATTATAAGTTTTAGTATATTTGATTTTGACAAACAATTGACCGATGGATATTGAATTGTCTCGGTAGATTGAAAAGAAATGGCCTTAACGTGACACAGAGCAAACGTCTGATTAAGTTAAAATATTTAACTATGATTTTATGGCATAATTTCCGAACCTTCTTGCGAGTTGAGCTTTTTAATTCATCATTTGAATTTTCTTTAATTTGAGTCCCAGTTTGGCCGTTGGTACGAGACTTGCACGCAGTTTGACACGATTGAACTTCCGATTTCGCATAAACTGCATGTTTTTCACCATGAGAGTCTTTCGAATTTGAGTTCCGGCTTGCCATGTTTCTGGAAAACAAACCAAATATGATATTAGAGGGAAGAAATTCAATTTTCCCTTTATCGATATTTTTATAAATGCGAACAATGGAAGGAATCAATTCTATTTTTACTTGAGTCAACAATACGGAAATCGTATTGCAGTAATTTATAATTTCAGCGTAGGAACATATACCTTAGTTTCGTAATGGAGGAAATTTGTTAAGTAGAATTAAAAGTAATATTACGATCATGAGAATTCCGCCGGGGATAGCAGATAAGGTTCGTTAATAAAGAAATCGACGAACGTATTCATATACCAAATTCCGTGCACCTGGAGTTCCGTGTTGTAAAGTCCCCCAGACAGTTTTGTTTTTGTATCAAAATTTTGAAGAAAACAAGCAGTGTACAAAAACTTGCACGGTAGTAAAAATTCCGTACCCGACAGTTCCAGGCAGTACTTCCAAGTCTCAGCGCATCGTGCAAACTGAACTTAAAATCCGCTTGCAAGGGATAAGCATGACCGAGGATCTTGACTCGACATCCAATTTTCTTAATCCACTGACATCCCCGGGGTCAGGTTTAAACAATATTTTTGTCCAGAAATGTGGTTCTTTTTTCGCCTATATTCGAAGAAGTTCCTCCCTGTGAAAGTTGAAAATCATGGGTAAAAATGTATACCGAATTTTTCATTCTTGATTTCACGTCAATGATGAAAGGTTCACATTAGATGCATTGCAGAAAAAATTGAAATAATTCAAAATAATTATTTCTGTCAAGATTATGAGTTTCCTTGAGTTCTTTTGTATATCCAATCAAAATCTTAGTGAAAAAAATATTTTGAATCTTTAAAAAAAAATTGGATACCTCTCAAATTGACGTGAAATTAAAAATGAAAGGCATGTATCCATGATTTTTCACACACACAGGGTGGAACATACACAGGGTGGACCTCAGTATTTTTGACCTATTTCTGAGACAAAATATGCTTCTAGCCCCACCCATGAGATGGTGACAATGGATTAAAAAAATTGGGTGTCGAGTCAACGTCCTTTCCTCGTATACAGATCGTAAATATCCCTTGTTAGTTTCATGGAACTAGTTTCACTACTACATATTATTGTTGATACATCGAAATTTTCATGGTTGTTCATTGTCAACTATATTTTTATGAGTCATGCGTGTCATTAAATCCTCATTCATTTAGTGAAATGTATATAATATTATGTGTCTAGTACTAGAGACGACAGGCTCTAACCAAATGGAATGGATTAGAGAATGCGGTTAAATGAAACCGAGATTATTCAATTCATAACAAAAACGTTTTTCTTCTACAGGTAGTGCTAGATTGTGAGCACATAACAACTTTAGAACCTAAGGTACAATGGACTCCATTACAGTGAGTGATATGTCTCTGGACTGTAGGGCAAGAACGATTCTGTGAATATATTACTGAAAGATTAGCTTAAAGATTAAATGTAGTTCGTACCAACGTAGATAATTCAGCAGTAATTAGATTCAAAATTGGCATTTCGAAGATGAAGTTTTACTGGGCATGGAATGTGATATCAATTGAATTTCATTATTTCAGGAATAGGCAGACAGGTTATCTTATTATAGGTACTTATGTCACAGTCAGAATTATTTATTTGAGTCATAGCATTGCATTAATTTCCCAAACAGTTTGCCCCAAAAACTAAATTCCATTGGATGTTCGACTTTGCAGAAAGCTCACAGTTTTGAACATCTAATTAAATTACTATTACCAAATATAAACAAATTTACATTTCAAGACACAGTAAAATAAGTCAATCGGGAGGCAGTTTTCGTGCAATGAACTGGTGAGAGCTAAGTAGCAACATTACGTAGTAGTTTGGTGGGCTTGATCATGCGACTTTTACTTCTACAGTTTCAAAAATTTAAGAAAGGTCATATTTTAAAAGATGAGTTAAATTATTTTAAAAACGATGAAATCCGTGTGAGATTGGAAACTTTACAACTAACCTTATTTCAATTCGGATGTTCATATTGCCGTATTGTCGATTCAGGTCTTACACAGGCATAAAAAAAAGAAAACCAATTTTTAGTATAATTTCAATACATAGTAGATTCGGTCGTATGGAATTGACGGGGCATATCCAGAATTTCAGATCCATGGTTCAACAATAGATACTTGGAAAATGTACACAACTATTTCTGGATACTCTCAACTTGATAGGGATATACTACTGGTAGAGTAAATATTTATGGATCCCTCCTTAGTATGAAAATGTAAGTCGTCAACCCCAAGCTAATTAGTTTCTAATGTAAACTAGTAGTTAGCATTATGTATAACCATTCATCTATCACAACTACAACTGAAGGTCACCGCACACATTGAGTCAGTTGATTACGAAATAATTAAAGTTCCAATAACTAACCAACACTGAAACACCGGTCCATTGGCGAGACGTTTAATTATTTTGACTTTATTCCTTCCTTTAATAATTAAGTACACAGATAATAACGCATTCCAGATCCAATAATTCACGTTTCGATTTATAAACATTCCAAAACGGAAAAGTCGGTTTGTTCACTTCACAACCTTCCTGGAACTGTGGCATCCGCATCCGGTCTGACCGCTTTAAATTATTTATTTGAGCTTTTACACAAATCTGACACACAATTAATTTTATTATTGTCAGGATGTATTCCTAAATATCTTATTTCTCTTCTGGTTTTCACTCTAGGACTAATAGAACCCGTACTTTGTGACACACTGCCACTGAAATCTTTTAAGACCACTGTTCGCTTTGAGTTCGGACTGACAACTTTTTTCTGGAGACAATTTTTTTTCTCAAACACTCATAACTATAAGCTCTGACCTATTTTAGATGTTGGGTTTAGTCAAATCTTGTAATATGGTTTTAAAGCCAGGCCACGTTGAAATTTCCAGAAAGTCATGACTCCTCTTGACCTCGATTCTATTTTTTACATTTGACCCTGGCAATCCGCGTTACTGACCTAAGTCTAGAGTAGCTCTTGGTACAAAAAATCATAACACGAAGCATAAACATAGTATCAACATTGACATATAGAATTACATCGCAATTAGTAATCTCTGTATAGGACGTGAGTATCCTAAGGTTTTCAATCTAAACTAATCTTTTGTTAATGTACAGTCGATCATCTACTGGTCGTGTACGTTAGGGTTTTAATTGTTTTATCAACTAATTTGAAACCTTCGATTCGTCAACGGATTTGCAACATAAATGGATTTTTTGAAATAAATATTTATTGTTAACCGATAATTTCTCTCATCAAAAACTGGTCATTGTTTTGAGCTAATAAATCCATAATTTTTGTCAAATGTTTAGAATCGCTTGGGTTGAGAAGATATTGATCATAAATATCGATGTATTCAGGATTAATGGGTTTTGACCTGCCTGGTACTGGGATGTACAGTGAAGCATTTATTTGAAATCTTCAAAAATATTTTATTTGGGCGTCACACTATCGAAATCTTAAGAATCCGAAATATCTCGGCTTCGTGAATGAGTACCTGATGGAAAGTACACAACGTTATGGTCAACAACAATCTAGAGTCTACCTAAGCCCAACTTAGCACCACCCAGTCCAGGTTCAGTTGTTTCGAACTGGGAACCATTGGGCAAGGATGTTGTTGCATATCTGTTTCATATTGTAATATTAGGGAATGATGTAACTTGAAAGTAATCACTGGCGTCCAATTTACATCTGGATCAGTTTCATTCGTTAACAAACAATTCAATTTGCTCGAACCAATTATTTTGGTCGAACACAACGCACAATACGTTAACCAAAAATTCTAGATTCCACGCATTTGCTTGACCAGAATTGCGAAATGTGCAATTTTTAAGCTTCTCAGGTTCAAACTGCGAAAATTACTACATTTACTAAGATAGGATTTTCCATCACCTCAGAGAGATACAAGAAATTCATTGTGAAGAAATTATCCAGAATTGTCATTTACGAATGTATTGTGTGAGTGGTCATTATCATGCATGTTCAGAAATAAATGTATTCACACCGTTAAATATCTTTTGATTATCCTTAGTATCTCTATAAATTCCTTGTAACGTTCTCCACAAAATGGTATGAACAAGAGCCGTATTCCCCCGTACAAGACATTGTTGCTATTCAATTAGATCAGCGTTGACGCTCATGACAGTACAATTTCTCCGAATGCATTCTGCGAATTATTGCGTTGTAGTGACATAAAACGTGAGTGAATGAACTATCGGAATTTTATTCAAGTAGCTACATAACTTGACTCTTGTTTTGTTACAAGATGATGTCATAATTCAAATAAATGATAAACAAGTTTCACATTATTAATACTCGTCATATTTTACGGCTGAGATTCAGTCGGAATCTGACTGCAAATCAGATGGGTCTACTCCGAGTTTGAAAACTTCCAATTCCTTGGCCCGTTTTGATTGATGACTGTGTCGGTGACTTCTCCGAGGTCGCTGGTCATCCTGAATTAGTAGAAAATTTAAAAACTAAGGATCAGTCGAAATTAATAACCATTATCCGTGCGGCAGAATCAAATTCACCCTAATTTTCCATTATAACCCATTTGAAAATCAAGTGAATTTAATATCTAATCGATCAAGAACATTTATTTGATTTGATCTAAAAATTTAGCACCAGATAATATAATCCGGTAATGCTCTCACAGTTGGCATTTTAAAAGACCGTCTAACATTTAGACACACCTGATAATAGTAGTAGTACACAACTCCCTTGGGCCTTTGGCCCACGGAACCCAAACAATTTCATCACTGTTCACAAAACTCAGACATTTACATAAAAATTCGAGTGATTATGCATCGCGATGTCATGAAGCAAGGACTAATTATTAGAACCTATCGGGATTCTATTCACTGCATTGTTACTGCTATTTAAATTTTATTACACTTACATAACCAACTTCAGAGAAATTTCTTCGATACCCCCTTGACCGATTTTCTCGAACTGGTAGTGGTTCTGGCTCTGTGTAACGAATACTTGTACCACTTTGTTGTGTTTGTTCTGCAACCCGGGATGATGCCTCATCAGTATTCTGTGTTGCGGAATTATCCGGATTGGTTTGACCACTTTTATTCCTAAGTGGTTGAGAAGTATTACCTCTTCCAGTTCGGGTTTGTGATTTTTTCTCACCCGTTGAAGTGTTTGCAGTTGATTTATTTGAAGACATTATACCTCAATTAATTTGGGGAAATATGTATCTTCCTTTTTAATAAAAATTAATATTCGATCTCAAGTTCCAGGACACCTTCCTGACAAAGGCAGGCAATTGAAGAAAAGTTAAAGTTAGAGAAGTAAACCAGATATGGAAGAACTCTCCATAGAAAAATATGTGTCATCTGAAAAGTCGTCCTTACCGTTCTTATCACTTCAGTATATCTCGAAAAGGCAACTTCTGTACGAATTCTCAGAAATACCATCCATTATATAATATTTTGTGTACTTTGTTATATTCATTAAGGGTTGCTTGCTGAGAACCGGCTCTCAATCAACTGACTTCTCTGTTCTAATTTTTCCGAGACAAAAAGTTTGGAGTTGAACCCTTTCTCGCATTGTTCAAGCTCAACCCCAATTGTTTCGGCTTTATCCAGCTGTAAAACGCAGTATACTCGACTTGTGAATGAAATTCTGAACAGTTGCTGGTACGTAACCCGAGCTTTAAGCGTCGTTCATAAACAACAAGTAGTGAGTCATCTTGAGCAACTCCTCATCCTTAATTATCAACTCAATAGTCTTTGAGGCAAGTGTCAAGCAAAATACTATGCTAATCCTTTAATGAGACCATTCTAGTATTTTTATTGCACTCGGATTGAATATTTTTTACAATTGCTGGTGGTCGTAAAGAGTTTTGGGTTGACATAAATGAAAATGTAATGTGTTGGCCATGACCATCTCAACAATCCTGAATTTTGACTCCGGGAAAAGTCTGTGGAGGACCGGGTCCTTCCCTAAGGTGTTCCTTGAATCTTAGAACGGTGGAAACAACGCAAAAGGCAGGTCCCCACTCAAGATGTTCCGAAACTCACCACATTTACTTGATCTGTACGTCTTCGGTTCATTAACTTACGTGGCTTATTATGAAAAGTTTAAAAATTAGATAATAGTTTGATATGGGATATGATCGTACTCCCATATTTCAATTTTACCAAATATTTGTAAATCTGTTATTAAGTCAAAACTAACAGATTATACCTGAATGTGATTTACGAGAGACTAGAGTGAACTAGTTGACCATGTATTTATAATCTAGATGGATTGATCTACCTTACCTTTATTATGGCTCGACAAACAAGAGAATACAATATATTCTTAAATCTATTGCCACGCAATGTATAAAATAGGCCTTATATGACCTAATGATTTAGATAAGACCATAAGTCAAAATACCAGTCAAGTTACAATTTCTTCCAACTTTTTCCAACTTTCGTAGACAGCGGATCAACAACAATAAACCAACGGAGAGACTGTTGAGAGCATAGAGTTACGAATTTCAGATTGTTTCTGTTTTTTCATAACATAAATACATATTGGCAAAAAAAAACTAGCTGAAATTCCTAACTCTATGGTTGAGGAGAGTGTGTGAATGTGAAATGTTATGGATATCCTAGTCCTTCCTATCTCTAATTTACTGCCCGTTGCGGTACTAATTACGCCAATGAGATTACAAGATGAAATTATGTAATCAACATGAAAACATATTTCGAGATTAATACTTTTGTGAATGACTATAATTCATTGGAGGAAAGAAGCTGACTACGGAAAGGGCGACTGATTATTTTCTGCAAGCCTAATTCGGTATGAAGATATTAATGTGAAATCCAGGTCCAGTTCTGGAAGTTTAATGGCCAATTCGTACGATTTCGCTTCGTTCTGAGGTGGTTCCTGTTAAAACACAATCGGGTGGTCACTTACTACGGAGTGGTCCTGTCTAAAACTCTGGTGGTTCCGCCCTTCCTTTGATAGCTTTATGTTTCCGTCGATGGTTCTGAAAAACGACTACAAAATTCTGACTGCCGCCGACAATTCCCTACAATCGTATAATTTTACATCAAGTAAAAATGAATCCGGTCCGAAAAATACTTTTACGATTAATTAATAAAAATGAGAATTTGAAATAATTACATTATTTAATGAATATCCGGTCGTAGGAAAATACACGCACTTGTGAGATGTGGAATAAACGTTTTAGCATTTAATTTTCTGGAATTTCTTGTTGAAATACGCTGACGATAGTTTTCACGCCGACATACGCACCATCCTCTAAAATCTCATCACTGACCACTTTGAACGCACTCTTCAAATCATCTTTTGCATTCGTTGCAGTTTTGTCAAAGTCGCGTCTTGTAAGGCATTTGCATTCGACGTCGTCATCGTCGTCATCAGCGTCGCTTCGCTATCAAGGAATTCGATCAGGTCAGGGCATGGAATGCCACATTTGAAACGCGGACAATTGCAAGCTCGAAATACGTAGTAACAAGTGGAACATTTACAAATAAAGTGACAATCACAATTTTCTCCACAGTAGTTTCCTTTACAACAGGGACAATCACATCTACAGCAGGAAAAACAGCACAGCACAATTAGAGTTTGTACAAACTCTAATTTTTTTAACGCAATAAC
Organism: Protaphorura glebata; assembly: GCA_034694305.1. NCBI lineage: Eukaryota > Metazoa > Arthropoda > Collembola > Poduromorpha > Onychiuridae > Protaphorura > Protaphorura glebata. The sequence goes on from JAQFYE010006615.1 coordinate 8,454, forward strand.
TTAAGATAAATGGTAACATGTCCATAAGCAAAAAATTAAACAACCTGCTACAACGCACATGTCGTATTATTTGTAGATTTACGCCTATTCACCGTATCGTTTGATTCCTTCTGAATTTCTCAAACAAATAATTCTTAGTCATGAACAAAAATTTACAGCAATTAGGTAAACGCACTTTCCTAATACATTTTTCCATTTTACTCGGTCTTAGTTTGTGTTGACACTGACCCTAAAAAAATAACATCTTTATACAGCCCACACTTAACAATCAACTAAAATATTGCTGGTCAGTGGTCGTCCAATTCTGAATTTCCATTAAATCCCGTGATTGTTTCCATTCCGGGACTTTGCAATGTGACATGCATGGAATTTGACATTTGACGATTACAATAAAGTGATGAATTGCTGATAGTTTTAAATTTAAACCTATAACGTTTCGTTTGCATTATCACGAGAGTTTGGACAAAATAACACCTTTCTCGAAATTGCTGATAGCTCTGTATCCTTGCTACTTCTATGAATAGCTACAACTCACCTGCACTCAATCTTCCACTGATTCTTGCCTGTTCATGAACATACGTTTAAATAAATAAATAATGCCGCACAGCAATATAATTCCACTGATCGAGCACAAAATACGCGTATACGGTACAGGCGCTTCGACAATATCAGGACGGTCTTGTTGCAGTAATTCCACCCTAGCCACGTCTGGGAAATTAACAATCCCCTACGCAAAAAACTATATTAAATCTAGATTAAATTAAGTCCACAGTAAAAATACATAGTCTGAGGCAAATGGATTCGGGTGAAATGGTTCTAGGTTACAGGTGGTCTCGACTGAGCCCGGTTGTCGCATGGACAGGTGACTGGATGTTGTATCCAGGATTCTTTCTTTCACAAAAAGAAATTAAAATAACCCTCTCTTAAAAGAACTCTTACTTTTTCAAACCAAACGACTGGGATCAGAATTTCTGAAAATTTTGACGTCAGTGAGATTTCAGGAACCGCGGTAGGCATCTGAATGTTGACTTGAATCCTGGCCTTAACTTCTGTAGGTATTCCGAATTTCTGGGAAGAACATACGAAATGTTAAAAGTTAAAACTAGAAGCCAATGGTGGTCCATATATTCTAAGGTCAAATGTTGAAAATGCCTTACCGGTTGCACATCGATGTAAAATTGATGTAGGTCAGGGTTGGGAGCGAGTCCATCAATTCTTGAGGAGAGCGTTGGATCACCATGCAAAAAGTGTGGCCAAGAAAGAAAAAGTGGAATATCTGTGTCAAAAATGAATACTATAAATGATGCCCTTGCCGTCTTACAATTTAAGGATTTTGACCCTTCCAGAATGACATTTCCATTGCATTACACACTCACGCTTACGAAAAAAATTATGTTAATCACAAATTACAGGGTGTGCCAATTAGTATTATGCACCATTTCGTCTACCAGACGGCCGCAACTCGAAAATGACATTTCCCCCCTTATTTCTCAAAAAATATTAGATGAGAAATTATGATCCAACAGACAGGTGTCAAAAATTTCTAGTTTCAATTTCTGAATGGCAATAAAAAAAATTTGATTGACAATAATAGATTTCCTTACCATAACAGCAGGCGGACATATTGAACGTTCCTCGCCTTGCACAGTACCCATCGGGACAAAAGCATCTGTTTTGCGGATATGTTTCAACGTCTCCAAAATTTGCCTCCGACGGCTGAAACCTAATAACCATAGAATCGACAATTGGAAAGCAGATATAATTGAGAGTAGTTCAGAAATATTCTAATTTGGCTGTGGAAACCGCATGAACTTCGTTCTGGGTTTGGCAAAGAAAACAAATTAATCATTCAGTTCTCTAAAAATACCATGGAATTTGGTTTACGTGGCCAAAGGCATTTTTTAATCCAAACTATGCATCTCCCTTTACCTTAGTGATGAAAAATTCTGATAATTAATCTCCTTATGAAATTCTAGTGAGATTGAGCGACATAAACTCGGATTAAAAATATCCAAAGTTGTGTTTGCGTCCAATCCGGCTGGAAACGAGGTACCATCTGTCCCCTTAATCTTGTTACATTCTCCGGTACCCCAAAAAGATAACGCTTCCTTGCCATTCGAAACGTTTACTTGTGCGTAATCTGTCGGTTTGTCTTGCCCGG
>JAQFYE010006616.1:0-10613 GCA_034694305.1 Protaphorura glebata
CAATACGTAAATCTGAGGAACAATTTGTCAGCAGAGACGGCCTTATCGCCAGAAAGCTCTGCAAAAATTTTCCTTTCTCATTTTCCTTAAGTTAAGCCCAATGGTAAAGTTTGATCCCTTAGACAGACATGTTCTTAGCTTCAACGACTTATGTCTATGTTGTTTTACTGTTGGGTCTATTCGTCCTTTTGTTACATTCAATTTCGACAGTCCAAATGGAAGCTAATAATTGAGTGTGGTTCCACCATACAAAATCACTCTCAATTGAGATATTCTTTTGTTCACTCTCAATTGAGATATTCGAAAGTTATCATAATTAAAACGTCATCCTAAATGATGAAATGCATGAAGTTCGAAGAAAGTGTTTTTTAAAGTTTGACAAGGAGTCATTGTAAAATCCGTGCTCCGTTTGTGGGACAGACTCGGTATATTGCATATGTCAAAAGATGGGCAGTAAATTGAGATTTTCTTGCGTGAGAGGTTCTATCTTTCAGACTCTCTATTATTGGAATATTATGACATTTTCACACAAGTTTTTTTAAAAAATGCCGGGGCTACAGACGCATCTCATTTTTAGAAATTGTAGTAATTCCTCGATTTTTTAAACAAGAAATTCGATTGTGCGGTCACTGGAAACTTAAGTAAGGTTTCCAGCGTACACTCTTACGTCTAGACCGAACATAATTTTTGTCACGGTTTATTATGCACTGAATTGGCAATTGGATGGAGGAGTTCAAATGTCAATCCTAGAAATGAAAACCAAAGCCATTAACATTCAACCTTGGAACGAACAAAATACTGTTTAGACGACGGTCCCGAATAACCTGGCTCGCCTTAGAAATCACGGAGTGCGTTAATTAGTTAATGATGACTCACATAAATTATATTTGTATTCTGTCGTATATCTATTTCTGTTGTGATACTTAGTAAGTGAATTGGATTTTTCACTGAAAATAATTAAAGGTAAGGACAGTAAGCCGTGTTCAAAATCTCACCCACATAATCCATAGTTAAAACATGCGCCCATTAATATTATTACGGCCATTTTTTGTAACTTTTATGATTGGCCGTCAGGCATGTCAGATAAAAATTATTGATTGCCAACATATTTACCCATGGTTGTTGGATTAGAATTGTTAATATACAGATCCAATTAAACATAATAAGAAAATAAAGAATCTGAGTTTTCGAAAGATTATAAGAAATAAAACACTACTTCGAGCCTTGTGAGCACTTTTTTTTGGGGGGATTCACACAACCTGCGATTTGAACAACATTTTGACATTAGCGACATTTACGCAAAGTCGTCAAAGCATTTTAATAGTATACTGTAGTTATTTTTGTGAAAGTGTGAAAGTTATGCCTATTATTCTGTGAAAAACTACAAAGACGGGAAATTCCAATTGTTCAGGAGCCAAAAGTGATCATGGAACAGATATTTCAGAAAGAAATTTCGAAAAAGCGCCAATTTCTGACAAACACTTAATACTGGCGAACCACTAAGCAATTTATTTAATTGATTTAACCATTCCATAAACACTTCGCAGTTCCCAAGTAATCTTTTAGAACTCTTTATTTCAGAACTTTTTAAGGAAGATGAAGAGCGCACAAATGGCAGAAATTATTTTTAGTTGAATCCTAAGATACATGGCATTGAGTTTTGATAATTAAATGGAACCGCCATGGATAATCCCCTTGTTTGTGAGCATTTTCTAAACTCTTTCTAGTTCTTTCTCCACTTTGAGTGAGTCATTTTATTGTACAGAGATTTTGTTTTCGTTTTAGTTGTAAAGCGAAATCTTCCATTGTACAGTTGGTGACAATTTAAGGTTTCCCGAGTCCATCCTCACTTCTTGTACTCACGGTTGAACTTGATTTGCTTCTCTTGGTTTGTTCATTACGTATTGAATTGGCAATTGGTTGGACGGGTTCAAAAGTCAATCCTGGTACTGAGAACCAGAGGAGCCGTTAAGATTAAATGTATGAGCACAATATGAAACCACAACAAATTTTATTGTCGGGATATTATTTTGTATTGATTTATTTAGTGAAATCACGCAGAGTTTGCATGGGTAATAATGATGAGTCACATTTAACGGCCGTGGTTGAGTTTGAATGATTTAGATAATTCCTAACTCGAATTGAAAATAAAAATCATCTTCCTTTAATTGTTGTAGTTAATTGTAAAGGAATTTAGAGTCACTAAACTCATACAGCACTAATGCCCATCTCAAAACTACTAGCATTCAATTTCACAAAAATTAGCTCAAATTAGCTGGAGTAAAAAGTGTTTCATTTTTCGACCTAAAATATTCAAAAATTCAATAAATAACTTACTCATAATTTTTGTTTAATCACAGAATTATGAATATAAATGCTGGATACCTCCGTCCACTTTTCATTTTACGTCGCATTCCCTAGTAAAAGTGGCCGTGGCATAAATAGACTTGTACACCCTAACGAAGGAACCCCCATAGGTGCGACTCCTAGCAATTGTCAGGGTGGCCAAACTTATTACAGCGCAGTGGTTTCACTGTTCTGCTCACTAAAAACGAAAAAGTCCGAATAAGTAAGCGTAGTCTTTGTTCTTAAGATTTTGGCATGATAGATCATCATTTAAAATTACCCCAAAATCTGATCTCAAGACCCGATATTTCTTTGATTTTTTTTTCAGAGACCCTTTTAAGTGTATAAAATTATGAAATTTGAGAATGATGAATTCATACATATGTACATTTGAATGCATTTTGGCCCATAAATCAATACTTTGTGCTTTGCTATTTAATTGGAATTAATTTCTGGGACAAAATTCATGCAAATATAAATTTGTTTGAGTATTCTCATGTTCTAGCTTATTATTTTATTCATTTTAATGGTATTCTGTAGAAGTTATTCGGCATTTTTAAATTTTCGGGTCTAGATATCAGATTCTGAGGAAAGTTCGATGGGATTTCTTATGCTAAAAGTCTTAAGACATGATACTCCCTCGTAGCCCCTCTCTGGACTTTTTTCAAACCACTATATATTTTTGTGACCTTAACAGTGGACAGCTTACAATACACTTTAAAGCATTATAATTGTATTGTGTTGCCAAGAAACCTAATGCAATGGTTTAACTTTCCGACCTTAACAGTCCATTCCCTAATCATTTAGTTAAATTTCTACGTACAACTAATCCATTTTACCCCATCCGACGCCGACATATTAAAGTTACCTCTCTCATCAGGGTGATAAATTTATGATCTGTTCTAACTTCCACTACACGTCATTAGTATATTGCAATTGTTTTCTGTTGCCTAAATTTGACTTTGGCAATTAACTGTCCTCACAATCACCTCCTAAGCATTTTCTAAACTCTTCGCATCGAGTGGTGTCCTTAGTTGTAGTGAGTCATTTTATTCTCCTGATGTTTTGTTCACAATAAAACATCCTGTACCCAAACATTATTAAAAAATTTGCTCCTCGCTTTAGTACTACACTACACTGGTTAAAAAGGTTTATGCAAGAAGAAAATGTTGGACCATTCTTTACACTACGCCTACGGGTTAACGTGTTATTCTGAAAAATTCTAATGGTTGGGTTTGGATGACGAATTTGGAAACCAAAAGTTTTCACCTACTGTCCAAAATAATTTTTTGCTTTATAATTTCAGAATTATCATTTCTACGAAAAAGTCAATAAAGCGTCTGTAAAGTGTAACCTAGGACTCTAATCAAGAAATTCCGCTGAAATTTTGAAGTATTGTACTTTATGGCACAAATTTGATTTGTTCTCATGGTATATTTTCTGTTCACTTAATTGGCACTTTGTATTTGCATGGAGTTCAGGAGTCGAGCCCCGACCTGTTTTGATGATATATGAGAGCAGCATATTTTCTAGACGACTCTCTACATTTCTGCTGATTGAGTTAGAAATCACGCAGAGCGTGCATGGGTTATGATTTATGACTGAATTTAACAGTCGTATTAATTGGAAGGTCTTAGACACTTCCGAACTCCAATCGAAATTATAAATAATAGTTATTTCACATAAATTAGCTAACATTCGATAGAATTTGACGGTCTCCCAGACAGACCTTGAATATAGAAAAATTCTTAAAACATCTGGATCTCCGGATTACTTCATAATACATTAGTTAAATTTTCAAAAGATCCACTCGAATCCGAAGGTCGCTAGAGCAAAAGACTCCCTTGCGAAAATCTGTAATTTCTGGTCACGTTTGCAACCAAAGAACATTGTCCAGACCTTCCGACATAATATAAACATTTATGTAGAAATATCAAATGAATACTTTTGAAATTTTCTTGGGTGGAATTCGGGGATGGGGACAGCAAGCGTTGCAATTGTGAGACGCCTGTTGTCCAAAACACGAACAATTTGTCTGGAATTTTTTAGGCTAAGTAACAGTATACTAGTCCGTTCACAATTAAGGCCACAGAATGGAAAAAAATGTCCAGGTTCTTAGTCATTACACAGTTATTCATTCGTTATGGTCCAAAGTAATGGTACATATTCCTCTGCATCCGTGAAACTTGGTGGTCCTGTATACCTGTGAAACACTTGCATGAATCATGAACTAAATTTATTTTCCTCCTTTTAATTATTAATTATACCAGGAAACCAAACATCTGCTGCAGAATTCGCGAAACGTAAAAACTTTCAAATTTATATTTTTTAATTCGATCCACTGTGGTACATTTCTATATTTTGTCCCAACAATCTACAATGTATTTCATAGTATCAATTTATTAACAAATGAGTAGATTCGATTAATTTTACATTAATTTTGAATATATTTATTGGTGGTCATTTCTCTGTATCATAAACTGCAATAACTATTAAAGTCTAGAAATGTTTTTTACTTATCAAATATTATTCTCAAAATGCCTCAACAAGTATATTCAAACAAAATTACATAATGAGAATAGAAAATGAACCTGACATTCAAATTAGAAAGTAATATATTTAAAATTACAGTTTTGAACAACGTAAAAAAATGTACCTTCAAAGTACCGTTCCTGACATTAAAGACTAAAAATATTTTTTTTTTAATTAGAGGATAAGTATTTAAAATTAACTATTTGAAACTTAACATTTGCATGGACTGGAGAAATATTATCAAAAGAATCCATATTTCACGATTCTAGTAGCAAATTTGACCTTTTATTCAAAAAATATTCAATAATGTGTCAGCTAGCATGGCGCAAACGTATGAGTGAGGCTGGTCAAATACAATACAAGGAGCCATTTTTCCCTGGAATTGTCGCAAGTAAAATTATTCTCCGTACATAATTTTGATTATTTCTAAAAGAATACCGGAGGAAGGGATTTTTTGGATTTGGTCTAACTTTTCAGTGGTAGCTGTTCAGACCCCGTAAGCTTGGCCAAGCGCAATTGCAGCATTGTATTGCAACACAATAATATGTATTGTGGAAATATGAATGTAATGAGAAAATCGTTCACAAATTTATCACATGTTCCATACATTAACCAGTCGTACCTTGTGCTCAATATGGACGAAGCGGGAAATTCAGATTTAGCAGTACCACTACATACGTACTATAATCAGTTGGGGGGTCGGGCAAATTGGGACACCGACACCAAGCTGAGGGAACTTAGCCTACCTTACCCTTTATCGTAAAATCTGCTGTTCTATTTTGATCGAGAGTTTTCAGTTTTTGTTTGAAAAAAGCCTGCGCGTAAACGTCAATATTAACTATTGCTATTTTTGTATTTAAGCTTGAAATTTGTAGGAAGAAATTGGAGAAGACTTCCATAAATATAAAAAAAAATACCACAACGGTAATTCAACGGGCTGCAAGACTTTCGGAGAACGTCAGAGAGAGACCGTAGGACATCCACATTGGTAGTTCAACTACCACTGATGATACACAAAGAAAATCCAAGTATCTTCCATACAGATTATCTCCGAAACTTCACATTGATAATCTAATGCCCGTCGTAGAATGAACCTATTCCTACACCATACCTGTCCGAAGTGTCCGACCCCCACCTAACATATTCGTAGGAGTATATGGTTGGCTGACTTGAACGGAGTCCGCCTTCGTCCTAGTGGTGCGGCAAATATTTGTTAAGAAGTTATGTACCCACTGATGTTTTAATGTCCTCAATTGTATTTTCTTGCACCATTTATGTTGAAAGAATTCAACTGAAAAATTACCACCCAAACCTCCCACCGGTGGTGCAAGAACGCAAAAGAAATCCCCCACAACTTGGCTTACCAGGAGCACCCAATGACCTCATACTGACCTCAAAATTAGTAAGGAGACTCTCCTTTACTTTCTCCAGGCGGGTGTTTCATAGAAAAGAGTGTGACCAATAGCTAAAAGTCTAAAAGTAGAATTAATTTGTAGAATTTTTTAATTTGTCATTTATTAAAATGTGTAATAAATCCGGCCATCAATGTTATTCATTTTTGTTGTTACGCCACATCATTGACTAGGCTGGAGTTATTTTTCGAAGTATTTTGTCGTTCTTCGGGAGTCAAACCGTGTGTGCATCTCAATATAACATTTCAGTTGCCAGGCTGAACGATGTTAAAATATTTATCAACAAATACTTTGATCTTTCCGGTAGTTGATATAAGTCGGAAGAGTTGAGAAGTGTGCGCCCAAGGGTTCGAATATAAATAGGCGAGATTACAAGTTCCGTTCGAAGTAATTAATTGTGTGGACATTATATAAATTAAGTTGTATTCCGTTTGAAAAAGTGTTGGACAGTATATATGTTTCGATTGCTTTTCTGTCGCGCAAGTGGAAACGGGACGGACGGTTCTTTGATAATGAAGTAACCTCTTTATTTTCTCACGAGATGATTGCCCCTCCACACATAGGAGTGGAAAGAGTTCGGTATATCCAGCACTCGGGACGACTGTTTACAGATTACCAAACCCTGACGCAGTTTTAGCACTATGGCCGAACCACTAGACATCAAGATACGCAAATCTCCATGGGACAAATCATTGCTACATACACCCAACACTCCAACTCATCGAGCAGAATAAGACATTACAAAACGCGGTTTTGAATATGCATAATACACCTCAGGAAAGTTTCCTCGCACGGTTCCAAACTGCACTTGTTAACCCTGTGCACACGGCACATAATCCATGGATCACTCGTCCAGGATACGACGGTTACTATATTGACCAACTCTACCTGGATATCGTGAATGCAATAACTTAACCCCGACGCTCAACATGTGTCGAAATCTCATCTTCCTCAGGTTTCACGGTATATAAGCGTCCTCCAACGATGCCGTTCGTCGCAACCAACAGTAAGACCAAACACATGCCACCCACTACTGACATAAGAGTTATGTTGAGAGCAGATTGGCTATGAAATGCGAACTCAACGAAAAAGAAAGAAGCAGGATAGCGATGGTCGATATAAGATATTTATTGATTTTATCTCAAAGACCTCGATGGCTATTCTGAAGCAATGCTACAAGCCGGAATGCTTATCCTAGAACCCACATTGATACCGCACAAAACAAACTATATTCCGATTGGCCTGAACGACGGCATCTCTTACCGGATAGGAGATCCGACTTATCCGAGAAAGTTTGTTTGTGATTCCAATGCAACTGCTCAATCGTTCTTTCAGAGTCCAGCGGGTCCAAACTTGTCTTTTTCCATACCATTTCGTCCTCTTTCTCTCTTTTAGACAAATACTTCAATCAAATTAAATCACCCCTTACGTCAACTCGTTACAGTTGACATGCTATTGAAACTCAATTCTATGAAATATAATTGTATGAAGAGTATTTAATTAAGATTATGTTTGTTCATTTTGTAAATAGATATATTGATAATGGAAAATTCTGCCCAAAAAACATCTTGAGCAATGCGCGATTTAAATGTCTGCTAAATATATCACGATATATGAGCGTCCTCCTACGCTCCCGTGCGTCATCGTAACACCAGACCGAACACATGCCACTCACTCCAGACATGGAAAGAGTTCGGTATATCCAGTACTCGGGACGACTGTTTACAGATTACCAAACCCTGACGCAGTTTTAGCACTATGGCCGAACCACTAGACATCAAGATACGCAAATCCCCATGGGACAAATCATTGCTACATACACCCGACACTCCAAATCATCCAGCAGAATAAGACGTTACAAGACTCGGTTTTGAATATGCATAATTTTCCTCAGAGAAGTTTCCTCGCACGGTTCCAAACTGTAACCCTGTGCACACGGCACATGACCCACGGATCACTCGTTTGGGATTCGACGGTTGCTATAGTGACTTACTCTACCTGGGACAACTGAGACGAACTCCCACATGCGAGAGTAGGCAATCCTCAATTCGAGTATTAACCAAATTCATTAAGGAACAAACTAAGTATCAATTGTCCTTATACCACATGGCCATTCAAGCTAACTAGATTTAAGAACTGCGACAATTGTCCCAAATTGGCGAATGCAATGGCACTGAAAGTGTGCAGGAGTTGCCACAACCAGTGCTACTTGATAGAGGAATTTGAAGCATTTCAACGTAAGGATCTCTCACCCAAAAAATTAGCTGTTAAATGTCTTGAAGAAAATCAAGCGAAAGGTTCAAGCCGTTGAGACGTCTACAGGAACTTGAAAATTACCATGAACCCCCCAAAGTGTGTGATTTGTTCTGCTTCGTTAGTGGAAGGTCGCTTATATCCCAGGGCCAACAACTTGAAGTGACATATCCCATCATTGCGACCATCTCCGTATGAATTCCACAAAGTGTGTATAAGTAGTTGGATTCGGCAGAAAGCAATTACCAACTAAAAGAGGAGAGTTCTGGCCAAGATCGGAGGCAAAACCTTCACAGGTTTGGTGTGTGCGGGACAAATCTCAACTAATTCGGATCACGCGTTCATTTTAATGGAATGAAAGACACTGTGTGAAGAGTTGTATAACTAACTATAATAAAATAATACTAAGTAGCAGAAACATATTAATTAGATGTTGTTGATGGACGGACATATAATCCAAATCCATAGCTAGAAATTCCGATAGACCCGCTGGATCTTCAAACGGTCATGAGATTTTACTCAAGGTTGAATTGAGTCACCTCGACTGGAACAATGAAATGATTCGCAAATTAGAACGAGATGCACAGGACGGCAGTATACTATCGGCAGCTACAACCACACTATTTACACGCCAAGCTGAAGAACTTGATTTTCAAATCGTGACTACTGTTAGCTCATTTGCGTCAGCCGTACTCACAAAGATCTTTATCGCGCACCGGTACATTCGGAGATTTAAATGAAAGCACGTTCAAGCCCCACACCTGCACAGGCAAAGCATAGGTACTGTATAGATTGAATATCTCAAGCGTCGTCCGCCCTGTTTTTGTTTTTGCTCTCGCGTAGGTCTGTTAAGGACATGTTCACTTTTGAATTTTTATTGAGATTATTTTTTATTAGCGGCAGCAGTTTATTTCAATGTTAAAGTTCTTATGTACTATTTATTCGGTTATAATACGTGACTATTTCTGAAAATTCTGAAAATCTGAACTTTGAGAAACAAAATTTTACAAATGATTTTTTAGATGTCGGGAAGATTTGAAAAGAAATATCGACAAACAGTAAAGTGCAGTTTCAAACCTTAGAAATGCCGTATGCAAATCACGTTGTTAGGCTCCAGGAGTGTAAAAAAAACGGCCAGTATGACGAAAATACCCATCACTAATCAAGAAATTCAACCTAAAGACATTTTGTACTAAGTCATTTTACACACCCCTACAACCTATGAGGCGGAGATAAAAAAAATTTCCGATAAAACTGACGTATACCTCTCGTTTGGAATCCACTAATCTAAAGGAGATTACGTATTGGAAGACTTGTGCAATTAAAATTAAGAGCGAACGACTATTCGGTGACCCCAACTGTCACTATCATCTTCTAAACTTAGACAAACCAACTCAAATCGTAGGTTACCAGTAAACTAACATCTGACCCTCACTAATATTAATTAATCAGAGTAGCCTGACACACAAAAACGAATCAGACGGCGGCGAGTCCAATGGCATATTTATTTAGTTGCGTTGTTTACCTGCCCATGTACAACGCCAGCGAACTTACTAAACTCCAAGTCGAATTTGAAAATATCAGTGGATTAGTATGAGTTGCACTCGAACTCCACTCGAAATCAACCCGTGGCAAATCGCCAATTAAATTGAATGTGTCAACAAAAGCAATTACGAATAATGATTTAACACCACTTCAGTCATCGCGCCATACGTTAGATACGCCAGATAGTTTGAAAGACTCTGACATTAAAAAGTGTAATTCATTAACTTACTTATGAATAATGCAAATGCAGAGCTGACGCGCCATTAACTAATTCTTATTTTTGCAGAAAATAGAACAAAAAATCAGTGCGTTGGAATATATTTTCCGGTTGACACGGCATTGTTGCCAACACGCTGTTAGTAGAAGTATATTTTGCTAAGAAGTTTCAAGCAAGAATTCCTCGTTCTGGCGCGCTTTTGTTACGCTTGTTTGCCTGCGGGATTTGCTGCGCTAAAACCGCTTTGTCGGTTTCTATATAACCAAGCAAACTATTTCACACCTAAATTTTCAAAATTACGTTGTCAA
>JAQFYE010006617.1:0-10613 GCA_034694305.1 Protaphorura glebata
TTCCAATAAAGGAATATGAGAATCCAGGCCAAATTAACAAACAAAGTCCAAAGACATTTTACTATGCGAATCGTCTCCAAGTCTCGCCTAAAGGAATTTCTTCCATAGGAAATACAGTAGACAGTCTGACCAACCAGGAATTGATATTACCCTGCGCCAAGGCCCAAGGTTAATCCCTGATAGAACAAAATTCTAAGGCTGGTCTAATTATGACTGGTGTGCTAAAAGAGTAAGGAGTGACACGCTTATACGTTAACGTTCAAGGAAAAATAATTCTACGTAAATTAGACAAATTTTTAGCGGCAATAGCTACTATTCGCCGAAATCATCGAGGAATATTCTTTAAAAACTTAGGATCTTCAAAATCAGAGTCAAAATTATTGTGGCACCTTGCGGAAATGGGATAGTGAAGTGTGGGAAGGCACATGTTGCGGATGGAGGAAAACAAACGTGTACAATTCCTAGCTTTACATTCGCACTAACGTGACTCTGACCTCAAAAATATTTGCACTTCTCACTAGACTTTTAGATTATATCAACATTCTAAAAGAAACTGGACCTTTTTCGAAAAATTAAACAATGTTCCAAAATTAGCCGGATATATGGGTACCATTTTTGCGAGATGACAACCCAGGACACCACAGAAATGCAATTTTATCTCTACACAATTAATTTTTGAGCCTAATCTTGCTACACTGAATTTGTGGAATGGATCCACGCGCGGACGCCCACATGCGTTAGCGCTGTTCCCGCGGAGCAGCCGTCGGAGGTAAATTTTGTTTGTTAAGACGATAATTATAGGTTGCATGTAGAAGTAGTTTTTAGATAAATTTTAAGTGAATATACTATTGCTAAAATTTCACAAATTTTGTTATCAAGGTATACACAAAGACAAGAAGGCACGAGTAAAAACTACCTTTATATTACTCACATAATAGGGGTAATACCTAGATTATGATATTCATTGACCACCGAAATTAAATAATTGATCGAATTGTCGTTCTAAGAAATTGAAATCGAAATTGTCGTTTCAACAGATTTCTAGGGAATTCGGAGTTCTTTCCCACTCCATCATTCTCCTTTTATTCATGTTCTTAGGTCTCAACCCTAACAAGTTGATGTACTGTTAGATTGGCTAAAACGAAATTGGCAAAAGTATTTATTTGCCAAATTCTACCAAAAGTGGACTCCAAAAACGAAATTGGGAAATTAAGAAAACTTTAATGTTGGGCTTGGCAAAATCAAAGTCAATGAAAATTTAGAATATCAAAGTTACAACATTATTGATGTCGGATATTGTTAAGATATTTTGTAATTATTTTCTATTGGTGAAAATGGAAGTCGAGGCTGGGTAACAAGGCTAAGTGAAACGGAAAACCCGAGTTCGGACAGTGAACCGCACCGCTCCCCTTTCTGAGAACTCAGTGAACCGACTCTCTCGTGTCTGGTTTTTACGGCCAGGACGAGCATGAACAAGAATCAGTTGGTGGGAACGGAACGTCATAGAACTTTGGAGAAGAATCTAACGGACAGTGGACAGACGCAACGTGAACCGTCAGCCAAGACACAGCTCCGCATTTTCCTTTCTCTGAGTTTTTGGTCTTCTGTTGTAATTAAAATAATCCTGATTAATAAAGTCACCTAATACCAGTCGTGCATTGGTTAGGTGTGTCCTTTACAATTAATTCAGGGGTTTGTTGTTTCTCAGTTTGGCTAGGAACGAAGGAAGTTCGGTTTCCACACAGTCAATTTTAGTACCGTGGTTCACAAATAACGCCTAGCTAGGTAGAAAATCCAGTAGGCTCTCGTAGTGATTCACACAGTCATTCAGTATCAAATCACTTTCCATCCATCACAAATTCACAATAGGCGGCACCAAATTCGAGTGAACTTATTTTAGGTAGAAATTTGTGTTACTCAACAAAAGGAGGACTAGAGGTCTGTTTGACAAAGCCTTGGAAACTCTTAGGAGGACTTGTTCTCTTCAACAATTGAAATCACTGGTGGCCGTGTTCAATTAGAGCAATTGGGTTCCATTTCTTGAAAGACGAAAAGTAGGACATCTGAAATCTAGAAATATAATTGAAGCGGAGCACAGTTTTCGGTGGTCACAATAATAGTAATCTACAACATTCTCGCAGTTCCTTTTTGTGTAGGTGTAAGATTAGCAAGTCCAAATGTCACTTGTCTCTTTGCCGAGCCCAAAAATCGCCAACCCAACGACTTGTGTGAAAGAACAGGGAACGTGGACTGAACGATGGACTGGACGATTGACTGGACGATGAATATGATATGAGATGAGAGAAGATGAGTGAAAAAAACAAAAAAATGAATTATGACAAAAGAACTCACCAAGCGTAAAGAACAATTGAATGCAAGCGTATGCAACTCAATTTTAATAAAATGTATGACTTTAGAGCCAAGTTGTGAAAATTAACCCTGAAAATTTCTTAAATTTTAAATATATTGTAATAGAGCACATGTATTTAGTTGTATGACAAATCGAGTACCTACGGGTTAAGGACCAGTGTTTTGCCGGCAGTTGTGATTCTCCGGCACTGCGTGGCGCATGCCTTCAGTGCCGGCCAAGACTGCTGAAATCGTAGGCCGAACAGCTGACAGTCACTACGCTTATACCCGACAACTTTTGTACGCACGTTAGCCGACAAATTTTTTTTGAAAGCACGTACGTTAGGCCGACAAGGATGTCTAAAAAAAGTCTCACCCCTCTCCACAGGTTTGATTCGATTCAATGAAGTCAGGCATTATTGACCAAATCATGCACACATAAAACTTGCCGTCTCTCCGTGCTGAGTCTGTTCGTTCTGTTTGAGAAAACTACTCGATGGATTTTAATTCTCCTGGATGCAATAAGTGATTAAAGTCCCTTACCCTGGCGGGATGGAAGTAATCCAATTCCTTTGCACTCAACTTTGTGAGGAACTTGCTGGCTGGACCTAATTACAACCCGAGTTTGAAACGTTGAGATTTTTGGCGGAACGAAAAGACAAGCTAGAAATTCTAAATATGCATTCCTGTGCGTGGGGAAACAACCTTAGTACTGTACCAGTTAATTGAAAATCCTAACCAACTTTTCTGAAGGTCCTAACCCAAAAAGTGTAACCGCTTGGCAGCCGAATATGCACAGGTGGGCGATGTAGTGAGTTTCACTTTAACTCTACAGAATAGCGCATGCCCACCTGGGTGTCCTATTGTAGATAATTCATCGTTGTATCATGGCGACAAAATCAAAATTTGTCAAAAGTAGCGGAGTGGTAAAGGTAGGGGCACAAACCTTATTGAAAATCCAGACCAACTTTGGTCGCATGCCCACTTGTGTGTTTTTAGCTGCCAAGCGTTTAGACTTTCAGAGGTAGAACTTTCACAACAGTTGTTCAGGATAACAATGGCTACAACATATTACAAATATATGGAATTTGTAAAACACACATTTTAGCCTGGAGCCTAGAGGTAATCCTAACCAGATACAAAAATATTCGGATCAGAGAAGTTAAGCCGAACACGAACCGGAGCTCTATGAATTAACAAAATTACAAGTTTTAACAACAAACGTAAACCCTTTATTCAATTTCATTTGAATTGAAGTCTAAGCTTCAGAATAAAAAAATTCATTGGCCCGCCTGCTCAGCCTCCAACGGTGGTGGCGCCAACCGATGACCGCAATTACAACAGTAGCTCCATTCTGCAAAAATAAAATATTTTTATAAGTCAGTGAATATTAACTTAAACGAAGTGATACTGATAATACCGCAAAATTGTAATCAGAACGCGGGTCACTAATAGAGCGCGGTATTCAAATATAGCGCGGGTATTTTCCGACCTTCTCGATATAACCTAATGCAGAAAGCGGTCAAAGTCCTTGACCTGCGACGGTGCGGGAATGTATAGAGCTTAAGTGTTCTAATCGGGATTTTGCAGAACTATACTCTTGGAAAATTGTTAGAAGTAATGAAAAGTTAAATGAAACTGAAAGACATACCGGTGTCAACAAGAGATGTGCAGCGCAGACAACGTAGTCCTTGACGCAAGAAAACCCCACATCTTCGGCAGAACAAATCCCCTACCTCATTTTGACGGCCTCGGTTCGGACAGAAGATTCTCGGCCGCGGTGGAGGGTTCCGTAGAACACCCCCCCCCCTGGAGTACCCTCCACGAAGAATTGGAATTCCTCTCGGGAAGCGGCCCCGATTCATCTAGAAGAAAAAAAATCAACATTGCTCGTCATGAGCCAAACTTAGCAACGATAACGGTCCGGTTTGGTTCAAACAATGATGTAGGTCATGTCAGAAAGTTGGATCATTATTCAGCAGATTTCCACACCACCTTTGATCCTGCAAACTCCGTGAGGTACTGCTAATGGCGCGTTACCCGTTTGGTGGGTTTCCCTGTAGGCCTATCATACCATTCGCTACATTTATATCCGTTATACGCTGGTAAAATCAAGTTTTCGTTTCATGCCTCTTCGTGTGGATTTCTGTCTAATTATAGGCGTGACTTGAAGAACTGCATCTTCCACCACTGCTTGTAAGGTCGCTTTCATGGATGCGTGTGTGCTGCGCACGGCTTTTCTACAAGTTTCTTGCCTGCGCGTAAAATAACCTGCTACTCTTGTTTCCCCATTAAAACTCGAATCGCATCTAATCTGTAAGGCGGCTCTGTAACCCATCGTTCTTACGAAGCGTGGGTGTATTATTTCTGGAAGAAGATCTTGTTTGAAAATTTTTATCAATTTCGGCTTTATAATATTTCAATGTTGTAAAGTTTCGTCATTTCTAAAAATTCGTTCTACGTTAATGAATCCTTCTCCACCGTCCGGCCCTTGTGTCCAGATAACGAAATCACACCAAGACCGACCAGTTACGTGTAATTGCATTACCACCTGGTCATGATATTTATGAGTTCGCTTAAGTTTAAGTCTGGTTTCGCCCTTTTTAATTGAATCGGATTTCCATTGAACAAATGCATTCTTTTTTCGATCGAGTAAATCTTTTGGCTTTCTAAATCTTTCAATGAATGGACATTTAATCTCAACTATGCCATCGCTACCGACAACCAGATCTGGACTTGCGCCAAGTGCTCCAAACTCAGTCGACATGAACAACCCACACTTCTGCACTTCTGCATGTAATCTCTTTCGATAAAGCGCTGCAGCTTTATGTTCATTCTGAATCCCCCATGAGACAGCGGGCTTAGTAGAGATATCAGTAGGTTCGAAGATACTGTCTATTTTGGCAACATTACACGTGGAATTATTTAGGTACGCAAATTCTTTAGCTCTACTTGCAGTGAGCATATATTTCCTCCTCTCTTTGAATGCGTCACAACTGAACTGGCCTTTCGTCTTTCCTGCAAAAGATTCCCCCTCCTCAGCCGTTACTGACAAATTTTCTATGTACTCATTTATTTTTGTATTCATTTCACTTTCTACCATATCGGGCGCATTGGCATTTGCGCAATAGTCAGCGTCACCTCCTAAGAAGAAGCCGCGGTGCGTACTGAAGAATTCAACTGTAGGTCTGTTACGATTGTGACGATTTTTACGGATTCGCTTTTTTTCTTTCAATCTTTGTCGAATCCCAATTCGCAACATTTTACTCCAGGTTGCGCCTGGACCTTTGGCTTTCGAAGTTCGATACATCTCCGCCGCGAAACCACTTCCAAACTCAGCCGCATAGGTAGCGGAGGCAACCCTGCGGTTGTAACCTCCATGCATACCCCAATTTACTCGCTTGCCACAAAGGAATTTGTTTATTTGAGCTTGTATGTTTTCTGCAACATTGCTCATTATTCCATGAATCAGTAGGACAGATAGGTTCGATATCCTGTCAATAATCTCCTGCATTTTGCGCCATAATAAGCTGTCCTTCAAGAGGGAAACGGAATTTTTCACCATCGGCTTAGAAGCTTGCGTCTTTTTTTTGGTATTCCCTTTTTTGTATTTCTCAGGTACCACCAACTTCCCTTCCATGCAAAGATGTGGCTGACATTTCCCATGATCACCAAATGAATGGTACAACACGTTAGTCAAGTCTGATTTCAATGAACTAGCATTCAATGCAGGAGCGCCACATTTATTGTGCTCAATAGCATAAACGACGTACCTTCCGATTTTGTTTATACATTCCTTCAGGAGTTTTCTGTGAGCTATAGGAATGATTGTTTGCGTCAGTAAAACTCTTATGTTCTTGTTCATTCTTCTGACCGCATGATTTTTACATTCAATTTTTTCAACCACTAAGTAATCCATATCTGATTTAAGATACGACAATCTGACGGAGTTATAGACACTAGAATCCCCATCGGCTATTAGATGTTTATAAATAAGCTTGTGCTGCTGCATACTGTTTCGAAATCCTTCAACTATGATGTCGGTCTCCATTGCGGAGGATGAGCCGTTCCAATTTTTATAGCACTTGTGCGAAGGAACTGTATCCTTCTTGTCATGAATTTTGCAAAACTGACAAAACTTATTACGCACTGCTATGTGTAACACTTTTTTGGATCGTAGTCCGAGCAAGACGGCAGACCCTGAGTTAGCACTTCCGGCCTGATCGTAACAACGTTTACCCCATTAACCGTCCCCATATACGTCTGTGAAAGCGATATCTTCGCCGTTTACTGTTACTGTGTCTCCAGCGGCTTTCGCAAGCTTAATTTCTTCCTCCCCATTTCGTTTCAAAAGTTTGTTTAAGCAATCTTCAACTGTACTGTCAAAAGCGTTAGTTTCGATTCGAGTAAACTATTACTTGAAATTCAGTATCAGTTTAGCCTGGCATCAATTAGAAATTTAACAATTTGCCATATTACATCACACGTATCACACGTGAATCTCTCGATTACGCAATAAACGCCACGTAGTCCCTTCAATTTGTATTAATAATTACGTAACATGTCGTGTCACGACAGAGTAGTCGCATGCAATCTAATCTTCTTCCGCACGTTCTAATTTGTTTAAGTATATAGCTGGGCATGAATAGCTCAGCTTTCACACACAATCCCGTTTGATTTAATTCTTCCTTTATCCTGTACAGGGTCCCAAATACGCTGTACTAATTCTGTGTCTGCATGTCTATCCGAAGAACCAAATATTGATCACGGACTTTTAGCTAGGTGAGAATTCGAAAATGTCTCGTAGATTACGTCACGGTTTTCTCTGACGTCACCAATTTCGAGAAACTTAGAAGAAATTTTCCCAAGATTGTCTTCAAGAATGACTTTAGAGGACATTGTAATATCCAATCAGAGACTACGTCGATTGCACGTGACAAAGAAGTTGACGGCTCATTTATATTCGATTCAAATATTAGTGTTGCCGCAAAAAGCTACCGGACAATTTACAAGACATTTTGAATTGTCGCGTAGCTAAACGGTTTCCTTAGAGGATATTTTACAATGTCTTGTACAGGTTTACGTATGAGACATTTCTAGAAGACATTTTCAAATTTTCTCCTAGCTAAAGGTCCCTATCAAATACAATAAACATTTTCAGAAAAATAATACGTTTATGTTTTTTAGAAAAATCAAAAGAATACTATGGAAGCATCTAATCATATAAAGTACAGTGTCGTCGATACCAATATTTATTCAAATTTTGGCTTCATCATTACATAAGGAAAGTATACAGTTGATTTTAGATGCCAGAAAAGTACGAATTTTTTAAACACAACACCACAACTGACCGGACTGGTTTTTGGAATTGAAAAAAACAACATTTTACCAACCTCATTTTACATTCCTTGCAGTCGCATAATTTTTATTGAACAATTGCTAGCAATTGTGACTTCGTTTGGAATTACCATTCATTAAACTATAAACTGCTAAGCTGAAACTAATTTTTACTGTCATTTAAAATCCGTGTCGGTTCAGATTTTTATCCAGCTAAAAACTCAATACAAGATCCAGAAATAAGTCGACCTGAAATTGAAGCTGGGACCTGATCATATATATGCAAATGGAAAACACGACAAATTTCAAAATTGAGTTCGAAACGACGACGGAAGTACTGGAATTAGTTAAAAATGAAAACAAGTCGTCCTCTTTTGAACTTCCGTTGCTCGAGTTCATGATAAGCGGGATTGGGACGTCCTTTGTGAGCTCAATCGGAATAATTGGAAATATCCTCAGTGCCATTGTTTTGTCCCGCCCTGCCATGCGGACATCAACAAATATTATACTTCTTAGTCTAAGTGTTTGTGACTTTGTGTTTGTCTTCATGGCTTTCTTAATAATTGGAATTCCTTCATCCATTCAATATTTCTGTATGAAACGCTTTCAAGATTTGTATGGTACTTTGTTTTTGCCAGTGATCAATACTTATTTTTCCCCGTCAAGGTAGCCGGTAAGTAAAGGAATATAAAAGTACAGAAAGACTATTACGTCACGACCTTTCGGAAAGTTCTCCATGTGCATTAGTTTAGAAGCTATTTCTGAGTCATACTTTGATTTATTTGACATTTCAGCTCAACTAGGCTCCACCTACTTTACTGTAGCGGTGAGCCTGAAGAGATTCTTTGTCGTGTATCGTCCACTTATGGCTCGGCCTTACTGTACCGTTAAGAATGCAACGTGGGTATCAGTAATAATCGCCACTTTCACAATTTTATATACATTTCCATCGTGGTTTGATTTTAAAATTGGGAGTGACTACGATGAGAATGTGTCTTGGACGGGCTATCGCTTCATACCTGCTTTGATAGAAAATCCGGATTATTTTCTGTACTACTATACTTGGGCACAAATGTTTGTCTTACGCATCATACCAATGACAGTACTTACCCTTTTAAATGTCCTCATGTTAAGGTATGTGGGTGTATATGGGTATATGAAAGGTTGGCAAACAAATCGCTACAAGGTGTAACTTTTTGCTGGAAACCTCCGGCTGACATTCTGACAACGGGAGAGGTCGTCATATACGTTGCAATATGTGGGTATATATACATCTATATAGATGTATCAATTCTTTTAAGCTATGTATCAAATTACACTTTAAGAACCTTTATTTTTCCATACTGCGACCTCCAGGTCACCATAGATCAGACTCACCAGATGAACTGTCATCAGAGATTCCCCATTACAAAAGCCATTAGTGGTCATTTGGTATCTTGGGGGCCCCATGCATGTTTCCACCTTAAAGAAAGTAAACAAGCATCTTTGGCTCTGGACGCACTGTTTACAAATTGGCGATGGCATTTTGGCAAAATGGCGCGCAACGTTAAATTCCCATTTGAAATTGTAATAATATGGACAGGGTCGGCATTTAAATTGTATGAAAACACTGTAGCCTTACATTTGGGAAATTGTCAGAAGTGAAATTTTATAACGGCTCCCCGGTAACTGGCTCTCTTAGTAATCTCATTAGCTCGTGTAATCGATACCATGTTAAATCGGCAAAAACAAAATTGGCAAATCTGTTTAGCTAATTTAGCCCAAGTTTTGACTCCTAGTACGAAATTGACAAATTCTGAGAACCGAGATGTACAAATTGGCAAAAGTGGACATTTATCCAAAATCAAAGGAAAATTGAGACGCTAGTATGACAAATCGTATTCTAATCATATCAAATCATTAAATCATTGCTGGCAGGCTGACCAAGAGTACAGTACTCTTTTTCGATCGGCTGTACTGCTAGAAAATTTTGTACTCCTTTGTACTCTTTTTGAAGAGTTTGTACTCCTGTGTACTACTTTTTCAAAATCTCAGAAAAATTTGTATATTTTGTATTAGAATCTAAAATGTCAGTCACTTCTTGCAAATAAGGTGTTATACAATGTATACACTGGTGCTTGTAATGCCACCTACCCTCTAGCTTATAACTAGAAGTTTGAAAATTGATTTGGAATATTTGTAGTATTTTACAAGAATTCCATGAATAACAAAAATAAAATTCAGAAAATGACAACTCAATCTTTAATAGTTAAAGGAAAACCGATTTAACTGGTTTCAAGCGGCAATTACTTGCTACTAATGTTACAAAACACAAAAAATAAATTGCCGTCGGCGGCGGCCTTACCGATACCGCGTTTTTGGCCTTCGTTTTAATCGTCAATACGGGTAAAATGTACCCCGATCCTATCTAACTTTTAAATTGTTGTCCTAGGTAGACCGGCATGAAAAAAAAATCATTGTAGATAGAACGGCCAAAAGTAGTAATTCGTTGTGAATAGAACGGTCAAGAAAATAATTCATTGTAGATAGAAAGGCAATTTCAAAATTTGGTCCTTCAAGGCGACGAGAAGTTATCATGATTGTTGGTCCGGCACTAGCATAGCAAGTGTTTGAATCCATTTCTTACTGATATGATATGACCTTGTGGTTAGACTAAGGAATGTCATGTAAATTTGATTTGCCTTGACGTGGTCATCCGGAAGATTTTCGGAGGATTAAAATTTTCCGAAAATTGTCTCTGCCCGAACGCAATATTCAACATAACTTTCCGCCATGACTGACAAAGAAGATGAGCAAAACAGAAATGAAGACTGTTTTATTCACGTTTTGTTACAGGAGTCAGAGCCAAACCCAGGATTTTGGCGCCCTTGGGCACATGAAGAAAAATCGCCCCTTATAAAAATTTATTTCGAATAGAGGTTTATTAG
>JAQFYE010006618.1:0-10612 GCA_034694305.1 Protaphorura glebata
TACAGGCGACATCTCTTTAACGTTAGAAGTCCCACTCTTGGAGGCGACATCTCTTTAACGTTAGAAGTCCCACTCTTGGAGGCGACATCTCTTTAACGTTAGAAGTCCCACTCTTGGAGGCGACATCTCTTTAACGTTAGAAGTCCTACTCTTGGAGGCGACATCTCTTTAACGTTAGAAGTCCCATCTTTTGGGGGCGACATCTCTTTAACGTTAGAAGTCGCATCTTTTGGAGGCGACATCTCTTTAACGTTTATAATCCTATCTCTTGGATGCGACATCACTATAACGTTTAGAATCCTCTCTCCTGGAGGCGACATCTTTTTAGGGTTAGAAGTCCCATTTCTTGGAGGCGACATCTCTTTAACTTTAGAAGTCCCAATTTTTTTGGAGGCGACATCTCTTTAACTTTAGGAGTCCCATCTCTTATAGGCGACATTACTTCAACATTAGGTATTTCATTACGTTACAGTGGCAGCACTATTATATACCCAAGACGCTCAGGGATGTTTAAATTCTGTTTTTTTTTAAATGCAATGAGGTTAGATCGATTTAGTACCAGAAGTGCTCGAACATATTTACGATAAGATAGTTCCATATTCCTCGTTACTCCGGTACTTGTTCGAATTACTTATAAATGCAATAAGCTTCAAACAAATATTTTTCCAGGATGCTCTCTATTAAGTTTAGTATTGAGATATTGCTGCAGGTGGTAAAAAGGTGAAGAATTATTGAGAGATATTTGGATTAGAGCATTTTTGAAGTGGTGTTGCGTTAATATGATTGAGTTTACAGTCGGACAGACAGACGGACGGATATTGGGATTTTATAAGCCCTTTACAGGACTGCGTCCAAGGGCTAATAAATAAATAAAGTTTGATTTAGATGATGTTTTTTATGTGTATTTCTATTTATGATCTCTGAAACAGTGGTTCATTAAAAACCAGTGATCAAACTCTGATAGAACGGTTCAGCAACTCTCGAACTATGGCGCCATATAAATACAATGCCGACGTTAATAATTCTGGATAGCTTGTCAGCTCTCTTCGATTAGAATGGTATAGCAGAACTTTGACCGTTTTAGCTAGTAAATTGTTAGCAAAGCAGAGGTGACATCGAACACAATTCTCTTCCCTTCTCGAACAGTCACGTCACTGCTAGGACAATACAAATACAAAGAGATTTACAAAAATGGGTGACCAAAACCACTCTTCGTATTAAAACTTTGGGGGCCAAATACGACATTACTATCAGTCTCCACATACATTTATTTTTAAATTGTGTCGGCCCTTTACTTGTCATTACTAAATCAATGCGTACTATAATGGTTCTAGTAGTTAATGAACATATAATATTAACACTGTTGTGTAGTGAACCAGTTTCTATGGGAATACATAACCCCAAAGGTATTGGCGAAAGTTCGTACACGTGGAAACGTTTCATTTATTCAGCCGATGATTTCTATTTAGGCTCAATTGATTTCCGTGCGTCACAATTTATATCTGAGTTCATACTATGCACGGTAAGAATTTGAGTCGAAAATAAGGAGAGCCCGCCGGGTAAATTGTAAGAGTTACGAAGCGTAATGGCCTGGGTTTTTATTCTAAGAGCAATCTAATAACAAATATGACACAGGATTTGACGCAACGAATGTTGCAAATATGGTTAAAGTGCGTAGATATGGATGCAGTTGTACCCTTACCTTCCTACGCCCCACTCCACTCCTCCACGTTCCACTTCCAACCTCGACGGCTCAAAAAACACACTACTGTTTCAATTTTAGGTTTTCATCTTAGCACGTAAACCATACAAATCCAACGGATAATATTCCTGGAATTTTTTGTTGAAAAGTTTTTTTTCTGAGGGAAGTAATAACATATTAGCTAAGAGGTAGTAAAAACACAACTGAACGACATTTGAAAGGCAGCCTTTCATCATCTCAACAGAAAATCGATTACCTGGCTTTATGAATTCGAAAAAACTCACGTTAATAATTGTAGAGGAGACGTCAATACTAGACGCGCATCACAAAAACCTTTTAGTTTGATTTCAGGTACATAAAATATTAAATATATTCAGGAACATTTCGAATCGTCAACAAAGGAATGTTGAAATCCTTGCGTGGAGATCCTAATGAGAAAAATATACACAACTGAAGCTAATATTATAAATTATATATGATACCTATAGTAGAGAAGGGAGAGTCCGAGAACTTTTTATTAATTAAATATCATGAAGTTACATAGTCCAAGCAGGTCAGTGTAATAAGCAAATTTAAATTTTCGGACTAAAAAGCTTGCTGGTTTCAACTATTTTGAACAACTAAGAATAATTCTTGACGCATGTGTAGGAGCGGGATCCGAGTGCGACTATTTTCCTCCCTGAGGGTGGAATTCAGCCCAGTTTTTCAGTACGGAGTAGACTGAAAAGGGAATCCGAAACAATACTCTGATTTAGATCTACTTCTGCTTGAATGTAAGTATGAACTCCGCTGCGCCTTGGACTATCCAATCCACCAATGTCCCCTTTGCTTCCTTTTCCATGAAATAAAGATTCCCAATGGAGCATTTGATGGGTGCCAAGGACTTGAGAATCAATCTATTCACTTTTCGTCGAGACTTCTCCTTACATTCATCCACATAAAGTCGTTCCAAATGGAGCTTGCATTGGACAGAGCACGCATAAGCATTTGACAGCAGAAGGGCACAAAGAATTGTGACTATGTAGGTGAACGGAACACCAGCAACGGCCGTCATGTATGTCACAACATTAAGGTGGCCTCTCAGTTCAATGACCATGTAAATGAATATCATTGAACTCAGACTTCCAGCAAATTTTATAGCTGGTACGAAGAACTGCGAGAACGATGCGTTGTGAACATTGTTGAGAATGAAGATTGACTTGTACGCATTCGTAGCAGCAAGCGGTGTCTCCCAGTCATGTCTATATATTTAGGGAAACAAATATTTTTAATTGTGAATAAAATACGTTAAATTTATTGACGCATTTACTCAACGGCACAGAGTTGTGTCTAATGAGCCCGTGGACGCAGTCCTTTAAATGGTTTACAGAATTCTGTTGTCCGTCTGCAGTTCTGTTTCACGTTGTTCACTGCTTCCACAGCTCTGAAACGGAAAGAACTAAACCACATAGAGAACACATCGGCAGTACCTTGGAATCCTATATTACTCAGACCACTCATGTCACAGTACCGCCTTATGTTACTTCATAAGTATAAAAATTGTGGCACGTTGAAAAGATGGTCGCTCCAGGCTTCACAAAACTGCAGCCAGTTGACCATCTTGCAGCATTAGGACATCGAGCGTCGTTTCCTAATGTCCCTAATGTTGGGGTAATTGAACCTGACCCTTTATTGCCCATAATGCTGGGGAGATTGAACCTGACCTCCGAATGCCCCTAATGTTGGTGAGATTGAGCCTGACCTCTTAATGCCCCTAATTTTGGGCAGATTTAGCCTGACCTCCTAATGCCCCAAGCGTTAGAGATGCAGCCAGATCGATATTAATGCCCCAAATGTTGGAGAGAGAGCGTTACCACATTATGCACCTAACGTTGTAATGGAGAGTGACCAATTTATGCTCCAAACTTCGGAGGGAGAGAGCGTTACCTAATAATGCACATAGCGTTGTAGAGAGAGAGAAAGCTGCCACTTAATGCCCCTAGCGTTAAGCGTGTTTGGAGATAGAGAGATAGAGAGATAGAGATGAGCGTGACCTCCTAATATGCCTAACGTCAAGGAGAAGAAGCGTGACCTCTTAACGCCCCCAGCGTTACAGGTAGAGTGTGACCTCTTAATGTCAATAACGTTGGAGATAGGGTGTGACGTCCTCATGCCCCTGACGTTAAGGATAGAGGGTGACCTCCTAATGGCCGTGACAATAGGTATAAGAACTCTAGTCATCTATCCTGTTTTAACTAGGTAGAACGACACCGTACCGGATATACACTTTGGACGCTGGAGGTGGATTTGTATTACCTTGTTGCCTTAATCTATACTCTGAAGATCAGAACCAAGTTGGAACCACAAACCCAAATTGTCCATTGAATCCACCTTCAGGGCTCAACGGAATTAAAGAGTGAATTCCTAAACATGTCTTGTCTCACTTGTCAGCATTTAAGCTTGTCGCCAATACCGAGGTCTTGTCTGGTTGGGACATAGATATGGAAAGTAGTGGAATAGATGTGATCGTATCGCTTCTTCTGGTGACCACTTTTGGTGTTCGAGAAGGGGAAAAGAGTTCGCTCTAAAAGGTCGTTCATCCCTGGCAGTGGCAGATTTTAGGAATTTTGAGTTTCAATCGCCATGTACCGTACTCCATAGAAGTGCTGTCAATTTCAGCAAACTGTTTTCCCACCTTAGTTTCACTTTTGAAGTCGAAAAAGGTTATATAACATATGTATTCTTGTAATTTCTATGTCTATAGCTTTGGACCGATGACCTCAAAAGACAAACAAATCGATCCAGTCATCGCATTTTCGATTATCCATTGTCGATGTTTTCTCATGAATTCAAACAAATGAATCCAAAAAATATGACCAGCTTGTGCATGAAATATGTAAATCAGAAATATCCGATTCATTTATAAAATACGAACCACAACTGAATGCAAAACTATATACTCGGGTTCACGTTTTGTACGCCGCTGAATTATATCGCAGACTTTACCTCAGCCAAAAGTCGACACTGGTCATATACGTGAATAAAGCAAGCCCGATTGTTGGATACAGAATTGACGCTTGTGTTGTTTGGAAAGTTATCTCAAGTAATAAGAGAGTAAGAAACGTCCATCCGGTCTTGTAGCTGTCTGAGAGTGCCGAGAAAATATACGCCGGATTTTCAGCCGTTAATATGAAGCTCAATCCCAATCCGGTAGTAAATATGGCCAGGAAGATAAGAAGTAATTTCACGCACTTCTCTCGGATGCCTGGTTTCAAATAGTCAGATCCAAAGTAAACTTGTCCTTTACAATTTAATAAAAGATTCAACTTATATTTCAATTTTGTAAAAATAATATTATTCCTGAACAATCCACTTACCGAATTTGGAATTGAATTTTGTGACCTGGATTTGTAGCCACGCGATATCGTTTATGTACATTATGGAGGTGATCTGGCAAAATAGGATACCAGTATGGACCAGGAGTCGTAGACAATGGAATATTGGATCCTCGTATTGTTTGGAGATTTTATATTTCCTGTACGTCAAGGGGAGCCGTACGAACGCAAAACCCAAATAAACCACATTGAAAATTGTTGTGAGAACTGGGAGAGCTCTCTTCCATTTTGATTTTGTTGGACAAACCTGACAAGCTCTGTAATCCCAATCCAAAGGAATGATCCACAGTTTTGAAGCCAAACGCAAGTAATTATCAACAACATCTGCTTCAACCTTGCTCAACATGTCAGTTCAAGAATGCCCATCAGATGACAAATCTGATCTGAGAAGTAAAAAACTTGTAATTCGTTAACGGTCAATATATCATAAAATCGTGGTAAAATTGGATAAGCTCGTTAATTTAATAATTTATCATAGTGATTGCAATATTATTAACGAAATGTCATTTTTGTATGTTGTTTCTCAGCCTGAAGATGACATAAAGAAACTAGTCGCTTGAACAAATACGAATATTGCCTATTTATTTGCATAAATTTGGAATGAGCACCGAGTGACAACAATTGTTTTCCCTGGTTAGAGGCAGCATTTTCCTTCACGGATGAATTCTAAATGTGGCTGGCTCTGGAATCTCATATCAATTGAATTTTGGTTTAGTGGATGTATTTGCGTGTGCATTCACAGATTGATAAGTCATGATTCGGGTGCTGTGTAAGTGCACGTAATAAAAAGTCTCGTGAAGTTATTTGTGGTAATACCATTGAATTTGGACATGCAGTGGTAGACATATAATACACATAACAGCTACTGATTGATTGTGGCACAACTGAAACGCATATTTAAAAAGCTCAGCGACTCAACACGGCAAAGTCGACTTGGACGAAATATCAGTTTGTAGGTGGATGTAGTTTTGGAAGTATCATGCCGATTTATACCGAGCGGGAACTGCGACATTATATTATAATTTCTGCTCATGCACATCAATACAGAATTGGTTTAATTTAAGTTATTACCACGAAATCAGACCAAATTAAAGCCAGGGACAAATTTAATAGATTCGTTTTGAAAGCCATAATCCAAATTTTTCCTAATTATACAGGGTGGCATGTAGCCTTTGCAACCTCCGGGCAGAACAATCTGGGGAAGTCGTAGAAAATCTCAGATACGCGTTTTGCAGAAATCCTTATGAAGGATTTAGAGAGCCATTTTGCTTGAAAATCCGTTACGCGTAGCGCGCTACGCGAAACGGATTTTCAAGCAATAGCGGCAGAAATTGGCATGAAATTGCGGATTTTTTTGACGGTATTTTGACAAAAATGGGCTCAAAATAATTTATTTAAAAAAATCTGCGAATGCTATGCTATGCAATATTGCAATCTTTTTTGCAATATTTTGATGAATTTTTTAAAATTGAGTTGGACCGGCTAGGAGATATTTGGTTTTTCACTCGCATGGCATTTTTACTGTAAAATGTCTTGCTAGCGAAAAATTGACTTTAGCAAACCGGGCCGAACAAAATTTTAAAAATTTCATAAAGATATTGCAAAAAATTGCATCAACAGATTCTTCAAACAAAAATATTTTGGATCCGTTTTTGTCGATATACAGTTGAAGAATCCGTATTGTCATGTCATTCTTTAAGCGCCCACCAGCCCCGCTACGCACAACGAATGTCCAAGAGGAATAACTCATTAGAAACTCCATAAGATTTCCTTCGTAATGCGTATCTCATATATTCTCCGACTTCCTCGGATTGTTCTGCCCAGGGATGGCAAAGGTTACGAGCCACCCTGCATATGCAGTCTACTCATTAAGGTGCATTGATGCGGAATAGAATAGCTAATTCACGCGTTCCTCGGTAACGCTAAATTGGTCTATTATTATCCAAAATATATTTTCTGCATTTTAACTCGAGGATATTAACTCTCTCCGTTCCGAATTGGCAGTTCCCTTTAATTGTCCGAGAACCAGGCAGAACTGCCAAGAATTCTCATACTGCTAATTGTGGGACTACCTGTTTCGCATTTATAATTTTAAATGATTCGATTTAAATGATCCGATGATCCGATGGATCAATTTGGATTTATTCCTATTGTTGTGAGGAATGTTATGCTTTGATATGTGAATAAACAAATTTTGAATCTTGAAATATAGTGCTTCATTAGTCTCTTTGGTACATACTTACAATCAAATACACTCAAGGTAGATATGTCACGAGTTTATCGAGATGGGAAAGGATACCGCGGAAAGAGCATGGCATAGTCCCACCCCCAGCTAGAATTGAATGGATTATTAATATGTTGTAGCCCTTGACATCCTGAACAACTTTTTTGAATGACTGAACCTGATCGGACACCTCTGGTGACCTCCAGACTCCAGAGGTCACCGATCTTGACATTATGGTCACCCCATGACCGCAAATATGACCACTACAAAAGTTGTTCCACTTAGTGAGACAAGCAACTATTCCCTCTATGATCTTTCTCTGCGATCAAAGGTGGAGGCCACAGGTCAAGGGAACCATCTCATGTCAAGTCAAAATATGATTCCAGTGACCTCGATCTTTGACCGCAGAGGAAAATGCTAGAGGGAAAAGTTGTTCGTCTCGGGAAAACTTTCTTCGTGTTCATTTTTGGGGTTACGAGGTGACCGATATTCTAAGTTCAGCGAACTCTGGAGGTCAACAGAGGCGACCTATCGGGTTCGGTCCTTCACGAAAGTTGTTTAGGAGGTCAAGGGCTACAACATTTTAAGAATCCATCCAATTCTCACCGGGGGACTTTGTCATGCTCTTTGTGCGGTATCCTTTAGCTTGAGCAATTACAATGAGCCCATTTTCTGGCCTTGCCTTGCAAGAATTCCCATCTAAACAAGCTCACAGTTTAAATATTCACTCCGACGTTAGCCGGCATAGTTTGCGTTTCAACAGTAATCGCTTTTTTTAATTTTTGTGAATTGGTTATGAATTCGGCTTCGTTAATTGACCTGATTCTCGGTAGGGCTATGTTATTAGCCAGGAGTTGTTTTCTAGATTTTATCAGATCTGAAACCACCGTGTATAGAGTATTATATATCATTACAATTGGAATTAAAGTGATAATTGCGGCACAGGCAACTTTAGCCAATACGTCGTTATATTAATTTAGTATGATTTAGCCTAATTTACATATTAGCTGCTAATTGGACGAATAGCCAATTAGCGTAATTGCCCATACCGCGTTGATGGCATGCCAATTAAGTACATGCTTAACCTCCAACCTCTACCTTAGCGTTTCCCGTAAAGATGAAATCAGGGAAATCAGATTCCCCTGGGTTTTATAAATTTTGAAATCGAAAAATAATTCAGATCAGACGGTTTTCACTTATACTTGATCTAATATTTTCGGGTCAGATTCGGATTGAAGATTCTGTCGAGTGGTTGACGGATCGAGATTAGATCATTGATCACTTCAGATATACAAAACTATTTGGTCTGACAATTTTTGTGGGATTTTGATTAGTGTGCATCTAACGTAAGGTTAATACGGTGCTGAAGTAATTAGTTTTAATTAGTACGCAGGAAATAACAGAATGAATCACTCATGGGATACCACGATTAAAATTGATGCATACACAAATTAGCAAGCGCGAACTGAACTTTGTATGCCGTAACCAACGGCCAACGGCGAACCCATTTGCACCTACCTGTTATCTAAAGAATTTGTCAAATATTGTACTCGTTTAATTTAAATTCAGTCGACGCTATCTCCAAGATTAAAAGCGAGTTCTTTCAACTTCTAATATATTCCTTCAATTGTTTTGATTAATCCTCAATAGCTACGGCGATAAGGTTCAATTTCATCAATCTCGTAGAGTCTGGTGGTCGATTTCAATGGATTTCGCTGCAGCGATGTTTGTGCCTACTGCTAAAATATGCAATATCCCCGAAGTTGCAGCCACGAATGGATATACCGGGATTTTGCGCCACCTGTCTAAATTACGTTGATATATCGTAATAACGACAAGTGAAACAGTGGCGGTAGTAGACACTTTCAGCAGTATGCAAGGGACCAAGGCTATAATGTTAAACTACCCACGCCATGCAACCACTTAAATGAGAAGGTCAGACGCTCCCCCCTTTTAATGTTGGAGATATTACCTCCAGATGTCAGAAATCTTTTCTAGCGCGAAGTTTACCGAGTTTTGCTGTACCAGTGTGATAATACTTTAACTAGGAGACGTACCTTTATCTGTAGCCGAATGTCCGGTCAATCAATTATTCTATAATTTACTTTTCTTCGTAGGGCACATGCCATACCAATCCGACGGGTTATATTCCTTGATTTTTTAAGACGATTTTGGTTTGACGGAAGCAATAAGCTGCCGCAAACAGAACTGAAGGACATTCGAAAGGAAGTCTTCCGACTCTATCTAATATTATTTGACTTCTTCCTCAATTCGTGGTACTATCGTTAACGATCTGGGAGAGCTAACAGCAAAACAGGAAAAATGGTACACACACGTTGCAAAAAGCTTTTACTTTAATTTAATCTATATTAAATATTTACGAATTAAATCATGAACTTTTCAAGCGTAGAAGAATCGGAATTCTTCCTGTATGGCCTCTTTTATGCACTCGGACTAGAAAATATCAACAGCTGGACACTTCCTAGAACTACTTTCTAGAAACCTCTTCCTAGAACTACTTCCTTGGAACGCTTTCGCCACACTAAATGAAACGAACCTATATGTACCTGTTCGAAAGAAAGACTGCCATGTTTCTTAAAGGCGTTCGGGTATTGGCAATTTGTATGTATTTTTTCTAATTTCAAATCTACAGGGCGTTCCTTCCGTTCTATTTACACTAAATGTGGTGCTGAAAACTCTCAGTATTTGAGTCATTAAGCCGCGCACTGCGTAGTTGGTGAGCGTTGAGATTGATGCACGGCATTTGAGCTTTTTCTTTGTCTTTCTTAAATGGAGCACACCTCTGACTTGAGGTTTCCCCTGTTTATTGATCCCCCATCGTCATTGTCAGAAAGTATGCGGTAGTCCATAAACATTGTTGGCGTCCTCCAAAACGTTAAGTAGAGGGTCATAATGGCGCTTTTTGTTGAGTTCCCATAACGCTAATGTAAAATAAGCGGTGAACGATGCCTTAGATTTGCATGAATTGCTTGATTAATACATTGATCCAAATTTATTTCCATGATGGATACACGTAACTCATGCCAACAATAGGTCTGACAACCTATTAAAGATATAGCTCTTTTTAGTCAGATCATGCTAGTGTTAAATAGGATCAAAACAATAAAAATAGGGGTTATTTTTATAAAATTTATAATTCAATTTTTAACAGGTTTTGAGAATAATTTGATTTCTTAATTCTGGTATTAACATAAACATTTTCACGCAGTAGTAGTGAATAATTTTATGGACGTAGAAACTCTCTAGATTTCAAAATTACTCAAAATAAATGAAGAGAGGTGTGAAAGACGG
>JAQFYE010006619.1:0-10612 GCA_034694305.1 Protaphorura glebata
ATGCTGGGAATGTACAGTTCGTCTGACAATCGAAGGCTCTAAGTTATTCTAATTCGACTCAATACATACCAATCTCTATCATTTGAAAAATAACATAAAATATTGACCAGACCTTCGGGTGAACGTCAAATAAATGGATGTATATATTGATTTATTTCTTTCATTTCTTTCAATTCAAACGAAAGGTTCCATTTAGAAGTAAAGAGCAAAGCAAATTAGTTCCTTGAAACCGTAACCACAAGGCCAAAATCAATCAAATCAACTGGTTTAAATTACACCGTGTATTTCTATTCTTTTAATTCCTCCAATTGAATCCAAAAGATTTGTGGGTCTACCGGGCTGGGAATGAAACAAATTTCCGTGAATTTAGATATCTATAAACTGGTCATTTAATTAAACCAAAGAACATAACAAGTTTTACTTCTCTAGAACTGAGAAAGCCATCACGTCATTCTAACAGGAAAACAATAACCACAAAAGTTTTCAAACAAACAAATTCTTTTAATCGTATTTGTCAAAACTTTAATTTAATGCGCCGTAGAATCTATTTCCTACTTCCCTTAATTAAAAATCAATTAAGAGTAATTAGTAAACGAAAAGAAAGGGTGTGAATTTTGGAAGTTGTATATAAACTTCTGGAGTTTCATTAAACTATGATTTTCTAATATAACGTGTCAAATTGTGAAATAAGTAAAAGAAAAAATTATTTTAACTCCAGAAGACTGCGAAGGAAGAATGGATTCAATGCTCTTCAATGTTGTTGCGTTGGCAATCTTGTTTTGTCTCACACTGATGCGGGAAACGCACGCTGCGAGGGTAAAAAATATTAAATAATTAATCCTCTACTAGAATACAAGAATATTGTAATATTTCTATACGAATTTATACGTTTTCGTAAAAACCATGTATTTACAAATCATTTATTTAGACAAGAGTACTTAAAACGAACAGACAGGGCAAACTCTACAAAATGGGAAGTTTCACGTTTCGCGAAGATATAAATGTCAAATCACTTCCGGTCGAATTGAAGCTCCTGGAGCTGTATTACATCAATTTAAAATGGGATGAAGATGTGGCTGTAACATTGACAGACGTTACATATATTTATCTCGAGGATGTTCAACTAAACCCAAATTCTCTAACGTACAGGGATTCCTCGAACAGAGTCAGACTACTACGAAATACAAGATTTATCAACGGAAATCTGGTTGATTTGTTGAAAACGGCGACTAATCTTAAGGAATTAAATCTTGAAGACATGGGTACAATTGACATCTCAAAACCATACGGATCAGCTGACGGTGATTACACCTTCCAGAGTTCCTTAACTAAATTTACCGTCAGCAATACTTTTCTAAAAAGAGAAGGAACCTCGTCATTATCATTGACTGGACTGGACCATGTTCATTTGACAGATAGTGAAATAAATCCGAACGCCGTAACATTTGGTTATAAATTATCACATATGTGGTTGGAAAGAGTTAAATTTGTGAATGGTACTTTGAGTGATTTCTTGAGAACGGCCACTGAGTCGGATGACCTGGGTATTATTGGAATGGCGGAATACGTTTATATATTGAAATTAACTGGGACTTCAACATGGGTGAGTTTGTACATGAACGGACAAGTTTAAATTAAATGGTGTAGCAATTCTATTGTTTACCAATTTGCGATGCAGAATAATTTGAATGAATTAATTGAATTGTCATATGGTTTTTCTACATAAAAAAAATTGTATTTTAGATTGAAACAATTGAAGTGGACAAAACCGTTAACTTCTTCGTAAGGGGAGATCCCGAACATCCCAAAGAGATCAACGCTAAATCTATCCCTAAGAAGGGGTTGAACTCTCTCCAGCTCAATTTTGTCAATTTGAAGTGGGATGAAGGTGAGGCAGAATTTCTGGCAGACGTTACATCGATTAATCTTAAGAAAGTAGAGCTGAACCCAAATGCTTTGA
Organism: Protaphorura glebata; assembly: GCA_034694305.1. Taxonomy (NCBI): domain Eukaryota; kingdom Metazoa; phylum Arthropoda; class Collembola; order Poduromorpha; family Onychiuridae; genus Protaphorura; species Protaphorura glebata. The sequence continues at coordinate 1,961 of JAQFYE010006619.1, forward strand.
CGTTCTCTTTCCTGAACTCCCTGAAGCTAACAAATACAACATTCGTCGATGGAACCTTGGCTGATTTGTTGAGAACGGCGACTAATCTTAAGGAATTGAATCTTGAAAACATGGGTACAATTGACATTTCAAAACCATACGGATCAGCAGACGGTAAATATGCCTTCCGGAGTTCCTTAACTAAATTGTCCGTCAGTAACACTATTCTAACAAGAGAAGGATCCTCGTCATTATCATTGACTGGACTAGACTATGTTCATTTGACTGATAGTGAAATAAATCCAAACGCCTTAACATTTGGTGATAAATTATCACATTTGTGGTTGGACAGAGTTAAATTTGTGAATGGTACTTTGAGTGATTTCTTGAGAATGGCCACTAAGTTGGATGACCTAGGTATTGTTGGAATGGTGGAAAGCGTTAATTAATCTTGTTAATCTATTCCTAAAAATGGGTTGAAATCTCTGCAGCTCAATTTTGTTAATTTGAAGTGGGATGAAGATGAGGCTGAATTGCTGGAAGACGTTAGATCGATTAATCTTAAGAATGTAGAACTGAACCCAAATTCTTTAACGTTCTCTTTCTTGGACTCTGTCAAGCTAACAAATACAACATTCGTCGATGGAACTTTGATTGATTTGTTGAAGACGCCGACTCATCTTTCGACATTAGAACTTCATGACATGGGTAAAGTTGATATTTCGAACCCAGCCGGAGCAGGTGAAGTTAGTTACCCATTCCAGAGTAATTTAACTTCGATGGTTATCACGAATACTATTATAATAAGGGAAAGATCCTCCCCATTATCATTGAGTTGGCTATGGAACGCCCGCTTCGAAGACGTTGAAATGAATCCAAATGACATAAGATTTGGGGATAATCTGAGAAATCTACGCTTGAACAGAGTCACACTTGTGCATGGTACTTTGAGTGATCTCTTGAGAGCAGCCACTGAGCCGGTTGACCTAGCTACTCTTGGAATGTTGGATGATCTTAATCTATCGAGATCGCACGGAACTTTAACATGGGTGAGTTTGGACATGAACTTATAATTTATCTAACTAAATAGTAATAAATCCTACGGTTTACATAATTTTGAATTTGCATTGGAGATCAGATAGTAGTCTTTCGCACGAGCTCGACTCGTACGAATCCTCCCTCATGAGTCCCGTTTTGGGGTAAACCCTGACTCGGACGCGGAGGCTATGAATATAACAAGACTCAGACTCACTACCATCGAGTTCTAAAATCTAGGACTCACTACCATCGAGTTCTAAAATCTCGGACTCACTACCATCGAGTTCTAAAATCTAGGACTCACTACCATCGAGTTCTAAAATCTAGGAATCACTACTATCGAGTTCTAAAATTTAGGACTCACTACCATCGAGTTCTAAAATCTAGGACTCACTACCATCGAGTTCTAAAATCTAGGACTCACTACCATCGAGTTCTAAAATCGCGGACTCACTGTCATTGAGTTCTAAAATATCGGACTCACTACCATCGAGTTTTAAAATCTCGAACTCGGGACTCAGGACTCGAGTCCGGGTCCGGACTCGAAATTTGCATTCATATTTGATTTATATCACGTTAGTGTTTGGAACACGAAATTTTACACACCAAATACAGAACGATGTTCAGACAGATGAAAATGTCGATGAGTAGTTTGTCGTAGGTTTTTAGACTCGTTTCGTGCGAAAACTTGATTTAATCACGCGACATGCGCAAGACAAAGACTCGAGTAATTCAACACAAGTCCGGACAGAAGACTAGGACGAGCCCGGACTCATGAGTCCGAATCCAAATTTAGGTAGGGCCGGCATTGGACTCGGATCCGGACTTGGAAATCGAGTTCGAGTCCGGACTCGTGCGAACTACCAGATACGAGTAGTATGGTACAAAATAACTTGACAACCACCCTGTTAGGTAGTCCATTGCGATTAAACGTATGTATTTAAAATCGTCGTTATTTTCAACCTGGTTATCCTCCATTTAGGGCTCATCTATTAATTACGTTAGGTTTTAGTGGCCCGGGGATGGTAGCCTTAAAACTCACCAACCGGGTAAGTGGGGGTAGTCTTTACACGTAAAGAATCTAACAACCGGGGAATGGCCATCAAAAATCCAAGAAAACAGGCTAACGTAGTTAATCCTCACGTAATGACCACCTGGGACTAAATGATCGCTATTGGGCTTTGATATATGTTGGCTAATTTGTATTTGTTTACTCACAATCACCAGACCTAATGAGAAGGAGATGGATCTTGGTATAGTATTTCATATTTAAGGTTTCAGTATAAATTTGAATGAATTAATTAAAATTGCCATTGGTTCTTTCTTATTTTTTTAGGCTGAAATATTGAAACCGGACTATTCCGGCACCCTCGTCTTAAGAGGAAATCCGAAACATCTGAAACCTATCAACGTCAAATTACTTCCTAAGGACGGGTTGTTCGGTCTGGAGCTCTATTCTGTCAATTTAAAGTGGGATGAAGACGAGCCTCAATATCTGCGACTTGTTAAATACATTCATCTTGATAACGTAAAACTGAACCCAAATTCTCTAACATTCAGCGATTGGTTAAACTCCGTCAATTTAAAAAATCCAACATTCATCAACGGAACTCTGGTTGACTTGTTGAGAACGGCGACTAATCTAAAGGAATTAAATCTTGAAGGCATGGGTACAATTGACTTTTCAAAACCATACGGAACATCTGAGGTTAACTACCACTTCCCGGGATTTTTAACTAATTTGTCCCTCAGCGATACCATTTTAAAGAAAAAAGGAACCACCCCGTTGCGAATACCCAAGTTAAGAAGATTGGACTTCTATAACGCGACATGCAAGGGCGATAACGTGATATCAGGAGGAGACCTGTCAGAAGTGGAAATCCACAAGTCCGAAATAAATGCAAATTGTATAATATTCAGTGATAGATTATGGCGCATGGAACTAAACTCTGTCAAAGTGATGAATGGAACTGTGGATGATCTCCTGAGTACGGCCACTCACATTAACTCGCTTGAAATTGACAATGAGAATTCAGAAAACAAAATCGTTGACCTTTCAAAATTAGCAACTGCGAAATCACTGACTTCTCTTGACATTTCCAATTCTAAATTGATTTCCTCGACTCCGTACATATTTTTGAAATTAAGAGCACTTGAAATCGGCCTGGTTGTTCTGGAGAAAAATATCTTTCAAAATCTTGACGAGTTGTTCCCAAATATTAAAAGCGTCACCATACACTCTGGCACAAATGTGAGCCCTGCCGATCTTCTGTCCATCCTCAAGTCCCAAAATTTGAAGTCTTTGCATGTCCCTTTCGATTTTGAACCTCAAACTAAGACATACGAATTTGGACAATTCATGAAGTTTATAAAGTCAGTTGGATTTGATCAAGACATGGCAGCAGACCGAACGGATAGAGTCCATCTTCTTGAATTCAAAAGATATGTCGGATCCAAGGAATGGCACGTGTCTCTTGATAAAACTTACGAATGGGCAAAACCTGAAGAATACGTCAAACCCCAATTCCAGCAGATAATCATCTACTTATACTTTGCTCTATTGTCACTCTTGATGCTATTCGGAGTTCTTGGAAATGCACTTAGCTTCTGTGTTCTTCGAAGGAAAAAGTTCAGAAATTCTTCTGGGTTTATTCTTCTCGGTCTCACATTTTGTGACTCCTTGGTTATACTGACGTATATTGCAAGTTCTATATTCAATGCCAAAATATTTTACAACGTCTTTTTCAAAACTGGAACAAAGCAGACATACCTTCCCGTTGAAGAAGACTTATGGATATCGGAACAGGATGATGTCCAAGCATACTTAATGTATCCACTCAATAAAACTGGTAATTTGTTGAGAATTCTATCCATTGCATTTCTAGAGACTTAGACGTATGAAATAAAACAGTGCCTTAAAAAAGGCGGGATTCCTTTTTTTCACTTAAAAGTATGAAATAAAAAAATCCATCGAGGGCCACGTCTCGCCGCCAAAATCGTCTCTGAGACCCGAGCGTGTTTTCATTTCATACTTTTAATTGGACATAGATCTATAGTCAGCCTCGGTCTTATTCTGAAAAGTAATTTTCGTTTCTGTAAATCAAAAAACGTAGTCAGAAGCTTGAAAATTTTAAACAATTGAACACAAGGTGCCTGACCCCTTTGAAAATTAAGACAAAGTTTGTTTTATAATTGTTTATAGGTTACACTGGCTCAGTATATACAACAATTCTCATCTCCTTCGAACGCTTCGTAGCTGTTTGCTGGCCACTAAAATCCAAACGCCTACTCTCACCGAATAAATCAAAAATCACCATTGTGGGCATCTGGATATTCTCGATCCTCTTGAACTTCCCTCGATGGATTGAATCTTACGAATGGAGTTACTACGCAGAGTCAAGTCTATATTGGAATGATTATTATCGTCCAACGTTGATGAGATTGGAAATGTATAGATCCATTTATCATGGATGGATCTGGGTTATTCTGATGTACATTTTTCCTTTCCTTCTCCTTGGATTCTTTAACTACAAAATTCTTCGGCAGGTAGTTAGCGAATGGAATTGTTGAAATTAATTAGATAAACGCCACCAATAATCGCGTCAACTCTTTCCAAATTCCAGGTAAAATTATCCAACCAAATTCGGAGGACAATGCAATCCGCTGGGTCAGAATTATCTACGATTGAACAGGCAGATGAGGATGAGATTAAATCCTTGACTAAAATGCTCCTTTGTGTTGTCGGTGTTTTTGTTCTATGTAACATCATACACATTGCAATCGTGTTTTATTTTATTATAATCTATGATCATATCCAACTCTCGACTATTGAAGCCGTTTCCTGTTTTCCGCTTATTATTAATAGTTCTGTGAATTTTATAATTTATATTGTACTGGGGAGAACTATGAGGTCAGAGTTTCTTAAAATTGTCCCTGCTTGGTTCTTGTGTTTTAAATCTTGCAGATTAGCTAAAGCTGGGGAAACTGAATTGGCTGTAATTCCGAGGATACAAACGTAAGTCTACAGGGACTGAAATAAGCCACTGGAAGCATAAAATTAAATTGTATTTCATTGTTCTGGAGTTGCGAATAATAAATTACTAGGACCATTTTTGTCAAGAATTTTTTACTTTCGTTTCTTGTGAAATGTTGGACTGATAATTTGCCCCCACGAGTTGCGCCGTAGGCGCTACGCGCGAAAGAGATGCGCCGTAGGCAAACGACAAACAATGTACCATTTTTTCAGGGGCACCCTGTATAATACTTTTATTGTATAACTCTGTTGTAACGTTGGCCGGGGACCCTACGACATCCGAATATGGATATTTTAAGGGCGCTCAGTTGTGGTTTCTCTGGCTTCTGCTGACAAAGTCCGGGAGACCAAACTTTAAAAGTCAATCGAGTGTGAACTTGAAGATACTCCAAATTTGTTGAGAACTGGATCATTTCATCGAAATCTTCAATGGAGAAAGAATCACGTCCTGTTCAGAACAAAAATTAAGATAATACGACCCATTTTGTTGCAAGGTTAGTCCCAATTCGACACGTGATCGTGGAAATTTGCAGAGTAGGAGGTGGCCGGGCAAATTAGCGTACATCTTGAAACATTTTCACTTACTTGAATTAGTCGAAGTCGAATTTTCCAAAGTCAAATGTGTGAGATCTGAACCCCAAGTGTAGAAAAATTCATGGATGAACCTTACACCCCTGATATTCAACAAATACATCCGGAAATTTGTGGAAGGTAAGTCCGTACTTGTTCGCATTAATCGAACGAATTTCTTCAAACTTTTACTCTGCATTTCTGGGCAGGTAGTATCCTCGATGTAGACTTCAAATTCCCTGCGGAAACGTGGAAGGATTTTTAAGTTCCAAATTTTGCAGACGAGGCGGCACGCAGGAAGATTTTTTTTATTCACGATGGCCAGGAGTTTGTGGAGAATCTGTCAATTAATTCATTAGAGTCAGAAATAGACAATAAGACATTATATGTAATGGAATGTGCCTTTCTTAACTTACTAAATCAATCAAAAGCGGATGGCGGTGGAATTTTCCATTCCTTCTGTGTCGTCCACATCGAAGACTCGTTTTTCCCCTTGTTCCGCAGTTCGCAGGAAACATGCAGAGGACAGTCAACATGTCGTGTTGGAGTTCATGTTGACTGTTGCGATCCGACTCAGGTCCACGCACGAACGCGACCGTCGTAGAATTTCTAGCGTTTCCATTAATTTTGACGTCAGACTTGGTTAAACAATTTGGAGAGAAATGTTACTATGAATATATATAGACATTATTTAGATGTGACTAAATTTTGGCAGTCTAATTTATTGTTGACATGTGTACACAGCGCACTGTTCGGTTTCCAAGGGAAATTGGTGGCTATCGCTTGTGAGTCTCTGCAAATCAATCCAAGCAATTTAATAAGATTTTTGTGAAATGTTACATGAATCCTTGAAATTTAGAGCCACCCGTGGCATTTACTAACACTTAATGGCAATTAGTCGTTTCAGTTACTGGAAATTAAATGAAATGTAAATGGAACCCCTATTAGAATACCTGAATTTTTGTATAGATTTACATACAGGGAACCAGAAATTCCCATGGAAACCGAAGAGGTGCTGGGTATTAATTACTAAATGTCAACAATGAATTTGACCTTGCCAGAATTTAGTCACACCTCAAATTATGTGTGTGTAATTCACAGTTAATACTTTTCTCCAAATTTTTTAACCAAGTCTGAAACGCTAGAAATTCCGTGACGGACGAGGGCGTGGCCCGTCAGTCAACACGAGCGCCATAACGAGGCATGATGAGTGTTTGATGACCACAAAAAAAGGAATGGAAAATTCCACCGCCGTCTAATCCGCTATTGATTGATTTGTTAAGTACAGAATTGAGTTCCATTAATCAGATATTTTTTTCCATATGATGGCTTATTGTTTATTTCTGATTCTTATTAATTAATTTACAGATTCTGAACAAACTCCCGGCCATTGTGAATAAGAAAGATCTTCCTGCTTGCCGCGTAATTTGCAAATTATGGAACTTAAAAATCCTTCCACGCTTCCGAAGGAAATTTGAAGCCTGTATTAAGGAAAGCACTTGCCCCGAACGAGATGGTAAAAGTTTGAAGAAATTCGTTGGATTGATGGGAACAAGTATGGACGCGGATATTACACGATGGTCCGAATGAATTTGTCGAATACGAGCTACGATTTTATTGATTAATTTATCGGCACGTGGGTTCAGATCTTTGACATTCACAGACAATTCACATTGGGTTCACAATTGAATCTGGAATGTTCCAATGTAAAATGAGAAAGCAAGTAACAATGTCTAAAGTTGTTGGCAACATTGCCACAATTTCACCATAATTTGCCAAATTCTTACAATACTTTATTTGAACAGGCGATAATTCATTCTCCATGGATGATTTCGTTAAAAGAATCTGGTTCTCAACAAGTTTGGAGTATCTTTGCGTTAAGAACATTGGTACATCAGTGGTCATAAGAAACCACAACTGAGCGCCCTTAAAACACTCGTATTCGGATGTCGCAAAAACTCCGGCCATCTTCGTTACCGGTTATCAAAAAATTACAGGCGTTTCTTCGAAGAATTAAGGGCACGGGTTCATAACCCTCGTATCATCATTAAGACTTTATTATCCAAATTCATGTTTAGTTTAATTTGAAGACAGTTTCCAAATTGTGGAAAGTTTTTACTTGATAAATCATCAAATTGCTAATAAATTAATAAATCCAATATGTTTGAAAATTAAAATAAATTTCTATCACACACACGCCCGGGCGAGTTCCACAGACGTCATTTCCGGATCTGTCATAGGCCCTTTATCTTTCATATTGCGCGTTATCCAAATGTGTAGCCAATGAAAAATCGACAGGCTCCAATCCGGTCTAACAAAATTTAAAAAATTTCATATGATCGAAATAGAAAATCAGGTGTATCGATAGATTTCTCAAAAAAACCAAATGCCCGTATCGTCATTGAATATACTGACTACCGGTTTAAGAGATTTGAAATCAAGACTTGTGGAACGAAATATTATTTCGAATTTTCAAAATCAAGGCCAATTTAATTTGATGACAGTTAAATTTAAATTTATTACATGTATCACAAGTGAGAAGTTTGTACCTGACGATTCATCAAAATTCAACTGAGTGAATAAATGTCATAGAAATATATGTTTAGAACTTCCAAATAATTAAATAATTTACTGTCGATGGGTCGTTTGGTGTCCAATCCAGAGAATTGTGATCGTATGTCAAATGCAGTGTCGACAAATCGGGTATAAATTGGCCTACATTTTGACTACCCTGGGAATTTTTTAACTGCGTGAGTCAGTAATACACTCCGATTGGTATAGGGGAGAGTGGGGTCGGTTGGAACACTTCGGCTTTCGGAATTTATTCAGAGAAATGCAATAACAAAATCGATTTTTTTTGCACCACCCTAAACCCAGGTCATCGTTAATCATGTTTGTAATTTTTATTGTCAATTACTTTGCCAATTAATATGTGAATTAATTAATTTTTGAAAGGTTGTTTTTTGTTCCAACCGACCCCAATGTGGGGGCGGTTGAAACACCCAGTGGGGACGGTTGGAACACAATTTAAA
>JAQFYE010006620.1:0-10611 GCA_034694305.1 Protaphorura glebata
GCCAGGGGTGTACTCACTGAAGTAAGCTTAATCTTTCATTATTTTAGACACAATTAGTGAGGAAATGGTACAGTTCACAGTTCAGTCTATTTAATCAGTATTTCAAAATTGCTTTCTACTAGGGGTATACCTTAGGCCGTCACAAACCCTACGAAAAAATATTCGGCGATGTCCTTTCACTTTCACATAAGCATGTCTCGGCGAATGTCAATGATTAAAATAAACACATTACACACTCATTAATTATTATTAATGTGTATATTTTTTATTAGCATTGCGTACCAACATAGAAGTACGATACGAACTACTGCTTATTTCACCTAATGTATAAATGAATATACTTGCATAATTTGCAAATTATATTTTTACTACAGGTGGAATAGTTTTCAATCGCACATAACAAAAGGTCTAAGTAAACTTTTGGACGACAACAGTTACACCGATGTGACACTGGCTTGTGAAGGGTGTTTCCTTAAAGCCCATAAACTCCTCCTCAGCTTATGCAGTCCATTCTTCAAACGTCTCTTTGAGGTATGATTAAAATATAAACGTTTATTGGCCTACTTACTTTAGTAAAAATATTTGCTCTTTCGCAGGCTAACGATCTCGGAAAGTCTAGTAAGAGTACAATCGTCATTTTAAACAATGTTCGGTTCAAGGACTTGGAAAATATTATTCGATTCATATATAATGGACAAGCGAACGTAAATCAAGCGGATTTGCACAATTTCTTGGAGACTGGTGAATTACTTCAAATTGAGGGCCTTGCTAGCTGTTCTACGAATCAAGGCAACCAGAACCAGGTACGGTACAATATACGGAATACTTTCATATTTAAAGACATAAATAAATAGATAAATGTCCCACGGTTGACTCATTCACGTATTAAAACGAAATCGCAACTCACAAGTACTCGTAATTTGGTTCTATTAGTCAACTTTATTTATTTTTATTATAATTCTTACTTTTCTAATTGCAGAATGAAGGAAATAGAAACAGCCCTTCCTTCGGCTCCAGTAATACGACTGTTACGACGGCATCTACACTTCCCCCACTTCCGACTCTCCAGTCATATCCTCCCCGAGTCGTTGCCTCTTCTACAACACCTTCCAATATGAATTCAGCAATAACAAATTCCACAATGATGGACTCCCGTCTCAGAGCTACTTTAACAAATACAGGTCCCATGAATTCGCATTTACATTCACATTCACAAAGTCCGAATTCGATGCAGATGCAACCGAAACCAGCTTCCCAGACACAACAACAATTCTCTCCTCCGAAACGGCCAAGACTATTAAACATGAGTCAAGAATTACCACCCTCCTCCTCTCCAGTGTCAAGACTTCAGTCGATTCTAACAGGACAAATTTACACAACTCCCTCTGGAGTAAATCCGAAACCGGTGCAAATGCAGAATTCTGTGCGAACCTCTCCCGCTCCTGTGGTAATCGTGGAAAGGGATCCATTGGAGCAAGATGACGATGTGATTCATATTGATGGAGAACCTGATAACATTGAATGTGAACCGATGATTGCAATAAGTTCAGTGAAATCAATGGCACCAGCACAATCAATTCAAGTTTATTCCTTGGATGATGATGGAGATGGTAAACAAAATGAAAATATCGGTGAAGACGAATTTGACGAGTCTCAAGAAATGGTGGACCGCGAGTCTGACACCCAAGGTAAATAAATATCACAAAGAACATGGGCCACAAATGTACTTTACGTTGTGAGGTCGTGGTCATATGAAACATCAAATGCATTTGACCTGTGCATTGCTTCTGACTGAGCGGCCGTACTGTTAATCTGTTCGTGGTAAAACCTTCAGAAAAGTTTTTCGGTATGTCAGTGGCCTAAACGTATTAAATATACAGCCAAATCCAACTGCCGTAAGGACTGCGCGGTGTTCTTACTCGGCTTGCGCGCTTGAGATATGATTAAAGAAAATTTTTTTGCGGAAAGTCGCTTTGACAAATTGAAATTTTTGCCACATGTGTCGTACTGTAATTAATTGTCAATAAAATTAACGACGTAATTTGTGGTCATAGGTCTATATCGAGAAAATATGGACCAAGCTGGAAGAAACAAAGGCGGACCATCGACCTCTCAAGGTGGTGTTGGACAGAATCAAGGTACTGGCTCTGCTGGTAAGCAGTCTTTTGTAATATTTTTAGTTATTTGCATGTGAGGTATTCTTTTAGTTCTTTCTTTTGTTTTTCTGTGAATGAGGAGTGGTTTTGATTTGACTAATTATGTGGAAGGTCCTTAGTTTCATTGGAATGAGCAATTGCGTAATTGACACTGGCACTAGCTAAAATAATTAGAAACTGTGTTCAAACTAAAAAAAATAGTACGTAAGAAAATGAAGAGTTCGCAAATCCAAGACGAAAATCATACACACAGGTACGGCGTTGACGACATCCGGGTCCGGGACTATGGCTGGGTTTTTGGGAGATCGCGACCGGAAGAAGAGAAAGAGAAATCGGCGGGCGGTGCCTTGTCTTTACTGTGGAAAACTAACTGCGAAGTCCTATCTAAAAATCCACGTAGAAGAAGTTCATTTTCCATCTGGGGAAGAAATCACATGCCCGAACTGCAGTAGAGTGTATAAGTCCAGAAGAAGTTTTATTATTCACCAATATCGATGTTCCAAATTTCCTCTTAAGGGGAAAGATGCTAGACGATGTTGGACTAGTCAAACTGAAACTGATCGTCATCCAGATCCTAGTGCATCCAGTTAATGTATTCAGATTAAGATTACACAATTACAGTAACGTTCTTTTAGTCTAATTTTATGTTAATGATAAGGATTTTAGATCAGACATGCTCAATTTTTATAAACTAGGACCTAAGATTTCGAAGAGACCGTGTTTCAGAGTTTGTAGTAAAAGTTGGGCTAATACCTCCAACCGCTCCAATACACCATGGCTGCCTGAGAATCGTTTTCTCATAATTTAGTAAGGAAATTCCCGGGTTATTATTCGTCGATAAATGTACCAGCCAAGGGTCACGTCTTCGGTCTTCCAACCCCGAACGACTGGTAGGGGATATGGATGGGAGGGGGGGGGGTATACCACGCCGCTTGCGGCGGACCCCGGGAAGCGGCCGCCGGAGGCAAGAATTTTTTCTTGGAACAATTTGAATATTGGAAGCATGGAGAACTTTTTGTTAGAAGAATATCTTGTCACCAAACAAAACAGACTCTCCATCTTGGGTCGCTGTATTCAGTTAGTCAAACCAGTAGTTTAGTGGTTTATTTGTAGTGGTATTTGTAATTGTATTTTGTCGTTTCTTGTCAAATATTTCTTACATGTAGTTAGATTCACTGGATTTTATAGAGTTCGAATTGTAGCAAGACATAAATACATACTTGTAATTATATTGAACGCTCTGACTCGTAACTTCTCATTTGTCACTTTAGCATTTATTTATTTTCTTTTCTGATCATGTCATCCGTCATGAATTTCATCTTTGTCATTTAAAATTCGCCACTTCATTGAATCTGTTAATCTGAAATAATCTGAATCTGAAAATAACTACCAGAACCAGAACGACATTATCTTCCCAATAATTTCAATTTTTTAATTAATCAGTAATCTGGCGAAGTTACGTACCTCCTTTTTTCCAATTGCTTACGAGATGGTGGTGGTATTTAAAGCATTGGAATTACTTTATATACCGTTGCCGTTATGATATAGCATTGAAATCAGGGCAATCTTCGACTAGTCGATATGATCGCGCTCGATCTACAAACAAAATAATTTTAAAGAGGTTCGAATAGATTCTCATTCTTACATGATTGAGAATCCGCTTTCGGGTTTTGAATAATAGGGAGACTTTTGGCATTATTCTGATCTTTACTGAAAGGTAAGGTATGTTATGAAGGTAAACTGAGCCGACTCCTTTAGTAAATTCGGGTTATATCTTAAAATTTGGCAGACAAGAACATGAAACGGTTGGGATTTGGGAAAAACGAGAAGAATCAGAATCAGAATCACGGTGTCTCCATTCAAAAATATGTAGAAAGTTTCCTGAACAATTCCTCAACATTCCAGACTTCATATTCCGATGAAGATTCCGCTCCAGTCCCTGATGAATGGACCTGTGTAAATTCATCGGATGATTCAATCTCTAGATTTTTGTGTTTATTGTGTGGAAAGAATTTTAAGAACAAAAATGTGTTGTACAATCACAGAAGTGTTTATCATAGGAAAGAAGTGTATCCAAGTGAATCTGGTGAAACTACGACTACAGTCCGATTTAGCTAATTGAAAATTGATTATAAATTTTGTGCCTTTTTCCAACCAAGACAAGTGATGCCTTATACCTTACATTTTCCAATTTCCAATGTTATCCATTTGAAATGTTGACTTTTAATATAGAGTGTATGTGTTATATTTTGTATGTGAACATTTTTGTCGGACACATGGCATTAAGAATGTTAGGTTAGGGACTCTTTGACTCGATATATCTTCTTGGTTACAGTTTCTAACCAAGGCCAAAGGAATGTTGGATCAGTAGGAGTAAAGAAGAAGGGCGGAAGAAAACCTAAGCATAAATATCGTGCTTGCAACTACTGTGGTGGACTTTTCTACAGATCTAATTTGTCAAGACACATGTCTCAAGTCCATGCTCAAATTCTTCTAGCTCAGGGAAAGAGGTACGGATTTTAATCAAAAATCAATGAAAATTTGAAAAATATGAGGGGGAATACCAATACCATGTCAATCTTTCCGTTTAGACTCTTTCGTTGTGGCGTCTGTCGAACTTTGTACCGCAGTACTGGTCATCTTCAAGCTCATATGCAAAAACAACATGGAGAATATCTTGCGTCAAGATCTTGAGTTTTCGGCCAGAAGAACACAGAAAACGAAGTTGAATTCATCCACATTTACACAATAATTTCTGAAACAATGTTTCCTATTCACTGCTAAGTCATAAATAAGCACAGTAACAGTATACTATACATAAAAATAAAATTAAAATTGTGTATTTTAGTGTTTTTCCAATAAATCATTTGTATTTTGATTTTATCGACTTCAGTTTACCGTCATACGTTCAGTAAAGTCAGAAATATTGGTGGTATAATTAAATATAGATCTTTTAGAATAATGTATATTCTAATGAAAAGGTCGAACGTCAGAGTTACCTAGCCTATTTAATTGCATGTGTCCGACTTCAGCTTACTTTGCATGCTTTTCTTTATGACTAATCTGTATTGTAGGTACTGATTTTGTTTTGTACGGTAATAATATAAGAATTTAAGCCTTGCTGTTATGTCAATATTGGTACGAAGGATTTGACGAAAGTATGGAAGATTTGTTGTTTTCCAAATGCCATCCACTACTTCCATTAAATCTTTCGTATCGATATAAATTTAGTTTTGTGAAATTGGACCTATTATTTATGATGGTACTACGTATGATAACAGCTGGAATCCGAAGTACGAGTATTGAGACCCGACAAGCGTCTTCCTCATCATCCAGCCCAATTTTCAACGCCGTCTCCCCGAACCCTATGTTTCAAGCAAGTTTGGCTTTACGGGATTTAGCTTCTTCCTATGCTGCATCAACAAATTCGAATTTCACTGAAGATACACCGACAAGCAACCAAGCGCCAAGTGGCCACATGTCTGCCTGTGAAGTTTGTAATTTACTGATTGAAGCGACTGAAATGGAGGATCATTTATACAAAACTCATGGACGAGGAAGCGCACTTTGTCCGATTTGTCACCGATTCTTCAAGAACAAGTAAGATCCAGCAGATATAGAATTATTGTAATAAGGAATTGTGAAACCCGCCGATTTTAAGGGGTAGTGTTACATTTTATTGTAACGGAATAAAGAAACTCAGAAGTTACCCCACTCCCTCTTAATTACAAACTTATTTTATTTTTTTCAGAAACAGTCTCAAAGTGCACAAATCCATGTATCACAGGAAACCTCGAGATTCAACCGAAAATGAGACTTCCAGTTTTTTCCAGATATTGCCTCCTACAACAGAAGATCTTGAATTTGGAGGTTCAACAAATTCACTACCGGAACTCTCGTTTCAGGAAGAAAAATATTCTCATTTATTGAATAAGCAAGAAACAGACTAAATTATCACAAATATGAAATTACAAACTTATCAGTATTATTGTCGGTTGTAATTGAAATGATGAGGTTAAATGTTTGTCCAATTCAATATTTCGAACTCCAGCTGTCGTTTTTTAAAGTACGTATTATGATTTGTGAAGAATGAATGGCTTTAATTTTAATACTTTTCCAAATACATTTTGGAAGTCTCCGACCTCGACGGCATTTATGCAATAATTGACATTTCGCTAGTACCACAAGTACCACTAGATTAGACAATACACATAAATGGGTATAATATGATGTTGCATACGCATTTACGAAACTGCTTTATAAATTACGAACAGTTGTTAGATCAGATCTCAAATATTTCAAATTCTATGGCTTTGATTGATCACATTCGCCTTATTTCTTATTTGTTTTTAAGAAATTGAAAAAGTATCAATAAAACCAAAACCATGAAACAAATTATAGTTTGACACAATTTAAGACGAGTAGTTCATTGATTAGAATCTTACCGAAGCCATCCTAGCATAACAGATCGAGACTCGGATTACAATTGGTTGTAATTGAATCTGCTTGCGAATAGGTACATTCGCAAGGGCGTAAAGTGAACGAGAGTTAAGGCGGCAAAATAAATGTGCTTACACGATAGTCGAGGATTTAATTCGGAAATTCTCTTTTATTAGAATCTCATGTAATATAATATGTATAATCAAAGAGGGTCAAGCCGGTCTTTCGGTATTCTAGGAGAGCCGAAAACTGATAAACAACCAACCGAAAGACCTGCTTGACCCTCCTTGTGTATAATGTTTCAAGTTAGTCAACAACTACAAATCATTCAAATACAAGCATGACTTATGTTATGACTAACGCAGATCTCATACATCTCAGACTCAAACCTTCCACATCATCCTAAGGTTTCCCGAAATACAAATAATTCACATCCAGTAGTCGATTGGCAACTTAATCATATATCTCAAATACTAATACATTTTGTGTATACTTTTTTCGTACTTCTCGAAATGTCATTCTCGACCAAATTACAAATTAGCTGCCACATTGGTCTAAGTTATAACTTATAACGTATACACTTGTACGATTATTCCATGCATTTCCTTCTCCTAGGTAAGTGGTGGTGAAATATCAAAGATTCACCACAAAATTATACTATGCGAAATCCCTAATATACAAAAGTGGCAACTCCGTCTGCCTTTCAACATCTAGATCGGTGTGACAGTAAAGTGACAAGTTACGTAGTAAAAAGAACAATCGATTATGATGATTGGTACGGGTCAGGAATAATTAAGAATGGCGAATTGTAGCGAATGAGACGAGCATATCGATAACTTAGAATAAACAGTGTGAGTGTCCATTTCACTGTCATAAAAGACCAAACAGCGGTCAGATAGTAACTGGTTTCCACAGGAAGCATTGCTGAAATAAATCAAATGAAATGCACCGGTAAGAGCAATGTCAACGGAAGCAAAAGACTTTTAAATAGTGCAAGGAAAAAAAGAAACTTCTAAGCACTTACGGATGTTGTGGTAGGACGCGTAGACGACGTACCAAATCGTAAATCCTAAGGAAATACAACAGGAAAAGAAACCCAAGAGAGCTAGTCCGGTTAAATTCCCCGCAGTATACCAGCCAACTAAGCGATTGTTTCGACTCAACAATCGTAAATGAAGGCACGCGGCTGCGAATATTGCTGCAAATAACAACCAAAGTTCAATGTTGAATTTTTGTAAATCTAAGAAGCAGTTATATACTTGGCGTAAACTGGCGATTACATATGACCGTAAATGTCGGCAACTCAACTGCAATGAATCCTTTCATATTTTGCAAACTACCCGGCACTAATTTGCAGAAAATTGGACACCATACTAACAGCGTTAAAATTTTATTGCAGAAGTTGTTGTAGGCATTTGCAGACGATTGCTACTTGCTACTATTATGTGATTACTCCTGCTGCCATATGTAATCGCAACTTATGAAAAACTTAAGCAAATTTACCACTGATCAATCCCCAAGCTCCAGCATGGACATTATGATAAAAGAATGTGAAGAGGAAAAATATTGTCACTCCAAAATAAATCCCAAGGGAGGAAGAAACACATGTGATCCAAAACCAACATTTCTCCCCCATTGTTGTGGATTGTAAATTATGATCTGTTTGGTGTACTTGTAATTCCCAAGATCAGATCAACGATCAACGTCCGACACAAAAGCAGAGACCGTCTTAAAAGACGAGACGACGAGAGTCACTGAAAACAATCAATAAAGAGAATTTAAATTTCTATGAACCAAGGTATTTTCCAGAGACAAATACTATAAAATGTCCTGAAACGTTATATTGTACATACACTCTATTATATGACTCCGAATCTGAATTACTTGAACATGCTAAGAAAAATAGCTAATCAAATTCACTTAAAATTAAATAATGTGGAAAATTTAAAGAATTTTATGGACTGTAATTACTACTCGACCGCATAATTAAAGACCACGAGCACGAACGAACACTATCAATTTAACCTATTATATCAATTATGTGCACGAATAAATTATACACGCATGAATTATGAATCACAAAATCACATGCTAGTACGGTTGTGTTATTGTATCCGTAACCCACAAATTCGTATCTCATTTACAGTTAAAATAAATAGGACGCGAAAAAGTTTGAATATTTAGTGGGGGTATAAGTATAGAGCACGAAATTTTCCCACAGTTAACAAATAAATAAATTAACTACGGACGCATTAAATTATTTTACATAGACGTCAAGTAAGTTGGGAATTAGAGAATCGACAATTCTAGATGGTTGGTTCCCTTTTTTGACCTGGTGGAGGTACCCCTAGGTGTAGGTAACTATAGGTACTCTGGTACTATAGGTACTATAGGTACTCTGGCAGGTACTCTGCGGGAGAAAACCCCATTAAAATCAACCACAACCAACAACTACCAACTACACCACGTACGTAAGACGTAAGTCTGAGAGAGGTTTTTGACAATCGATAATTTAAATCGAAGGATCGAAACCTACGCTATAAATTTTACAATAATTTTTGATAAAACATAAAAATTCAGCCTTTATATTAAAATATAAACCTAAAATTGAAAAATATTACATATTAGCTGTGTAACCTTTATTCTTACTGGAACTGGAGAGAGTCCGTATGTTAGTTTATCTAACAAAGTGTTATTTAATCTCTCTTCCGCTACAAAAAAAAACTGACAATGACTTACATTGAATTCAACAGTATATTTTTTTGCGTTTAGTTGGCTGGTTGTGTGTAATTTTACTTTCCGTCTGTGTTAGTTCAGTTGAATACCCCCACCTCTTCTAGTCCGTAACACATTAAGAAAGGAGCTTTAATCGCTCCAAATGAATAATTACAGACCACAGGCGACAGACTGACAGTCAGACTTTTGTAGTACACAAATGTGTAATAAATAAACACTTTGTTTGTTTGTGAACAAATATACTGCACTGAACTTTGAAAATGAACCAATTCGCTCTATTTACGTTATGCTTTTGCCTATACTACTAAGGCTGAATGCGTGTATGTTACAGAGAACAGGAATTTTCGGGCAAGTATTATTCGAACCTTTATCTGGATCGGTGGGGCCTCTAGAGTAATTTTTCTAGCGAAGAGTCACCTCGTTCATATCAATTCATGAACACCTTCAGCCCATAAAGTCCGAAGAGGTTTAAATGACTATTTTGTTTCAAATGCATGATGGTGCTGGAATACTCTAGGGTGTAAAAGCAATAACTGCGCGCGTTTGTTTCTTAAAAAATTCTCTCTCTACTAGTTGATATTTCAATCGCACTAACGATAAGAGTGCCTTTCGTAGGTCAAATGGAAAACAACATACCCTTTAAGAAAGATATGCTTCAAATATTTGACCACGGCAAACGGTACATGGGTTTCGTACGATTAATGCCAATTAATATATGTGCATGTGTTTCTATTATAGGTGTCGAGTCTGTTAGCAAATATAGTCAATTTACCAATTGACCTTGTTTGTTCTGATAAATGACGAAGTCAACGTCAATCAATTTGAAAATTGACTCGATTATTGGATTTGCTAACTAGCGAAAATATATTCATAATATTTCAAAGCCGTAAAAAGTGAGTGAGATTCTACCTGCCTACTTAACTTGGTCCTCAAAAATTTTGGTGTAGTTATCCCGGTCGATGAAACCTGTTGAGTAACTTCTCTACAGAAAAGTCACCTCAAAGAAATCAATTCAGCCTGCGATCTAAGCATTCGTTGTTTGTTATAGACATTTAAATCTACTCCCGTTCAAATTCTGGCTTTATCCGCTGAACGAATTCTAATCTCGCGTACCTGAATTGATATCATCGGGGTAACTCTTCTCCAGAGAAGTTACTCTAGAGGCCTCATCTATACACCTAAGAGTATGGTGTCGGCCCTGGAAGCGTATTTCCATACCCTACTGTATCTCGGCACTTTTAGCCGCGTAGCATTGCTTCCGCTTACTGTAGTGTGTATT
>JAQFYE010006621.1:0-10610 GCA_034694305.1 Protaphorura glebata
TAAAGAGAAATTGTGAACAACGGCAACATCAACTGGAGTCCCTTGGAATTCCATTTGGACCATTCGACGCACTCCGGAACAAAATTTTCATTTGAATTCGAAGGAAACTTCAAGTTACAACGAAGCAGTATTTGCAATAATTATTATAAAAAACTAAAACTAATTATTTGGAGGCAAACATGGTAAGCAATACACTATGTTGGTTCAAAAGTCAAAATGTTAATAATACCATGGAAATACTTGGAATTTCAATGCATTTCATTCATGTGGACACTTGTGTACTTTACATTCATGAACTTATGCATGGGTCCTATTTAACTTGCCCCCTATTATATCACTTTATGCCCTAAAATATACTACTTCTTACACTTTCTTCATGTCGCACTAGTCTTCATCCGAATTGCCCCCTGTTTTAACTATTCCATGCACTATATTCAACTTCAGTTGCACTAAAAAATACCTATAAATAAATAAGTCAAAAGTTGGAATTGCTGGATACAAATCCTAATTTCATAACGTACCAGCACTAAAAATAATCTTGTCGTTGTGGCGGTGAGATGCGAGTTGAGTGGAAGGTTAGATAAGTTTATTCTTTCTAGTTCTCATTTGTCTCTCGCTCCGTGTCCGTATCAAATCCAATCAAAATAGACACAACATGTCCTGTTTTAACTCAAGGATTGGCCTCGTAATTCATTCACTTGGCCAGGTATTCCAAATGTTCTGAATATTGCAGTAGCTGACTTTTTAACTACTAAATCAGTTGAATGTGTGCGACATCTAATATTAAAAATTTTACTTATGTGATTCATCATTTCGTGTCTATGCAAATCTAATTTCACTATTAATGTATCAATACGCTTTCTTGATACATTACAATTCTTTCTTAAGTGGTTATTGAAAAACATAGTCCAACGACCTGCAGACGAAAAACCATTCAAACAATTTCAGCCTTCCAGGATTTCATTTAGTGCCTGAAATTCGGGGAGACATTAGGGGTCAGAACGAACTTTGAAGGCCCGCCCACATAAACGGCGGGTGCAATCTTCCCGGCCCTATGGTTGTCCGTCTGCTAAACACAGAGGCTATTATCAAGCTGTATGTCATCAGCTCATATGTCAGATATGTGGTTTGGTTAGTTTTTTATTAATTCTATTAGCGATGAAGAGTTGTATTGAAATATTAAAATGTTCTGACCTAAATCTTTATATTGCCTATTATAACATAATAAAATTTTGTTTTTTTAAATCGTAGACTATTATCCAGCTGGATGTCAACTTTGGTTAGTTTTTTATTAATTCTATTAGTGATGAAGAGTTCTATTAAAATATTAAAATATTCTGACCTACATCTTTGTATTGCCTATTATAACATAATAAAATTTTGTTTTTTAAATCGTAGACTATTATCCAGCTGGATGTCAACTTGGGTTAGTTTTTTTATTAATTCTATTAGTGATGAAGAGTTCTATTAAAATATTAAAAATGAGTCGAACTGGGACTTCAAACATGCCGGGTTTGCGTGCAGACCACCACACTACACCGTCCGCCTTTGAGCATTGCAATGAAAACTTCTCACTGAACTGACTGAACCACGTGTAGTAAGGGAATTATATCATCGACAATGTCCAAGTAGAAGGTGATCGACTAATTTGTCGTAGGCAAGGACACATGGTTGAAGTATCCGTCATGTGTCAAGTGCTGGAGATACCCAACTCGGACATTGCCTCAACCCGGGCAATGCTTGAAAGAGCTGGGTTCTGCAGTGAATGCTTTTGAGAATTTCAAAAAAATTGAGAACTTGAAGAAAATTATATGGGAACACACGATAGAGCTCCAGAGAAAATTAAAGAGAAATTGTGAACAACGGCAACATCAACTGGAGTCCCTTGGAATTCCATTTGGACCATTCGACGCACTCCGGCACAAAATTTTCATTTGAATTCGAAGTAAACTTCAAGTTTCAAAGAAGCAGACAATAAGAAGTGTGCTGAATAAATTTTATGAATAAATTTTAGTAGTGTGCGAGCTCCGCCCGCACAAATTCCACATTCAAGAAAGACAATTTTACTTTTTTTGACATTTAAAAGTAAAGTATTAGTTTCAACTGCTGAATCCTGAGTCAACTCAGGATTCGAATTTTTTCAGTTGGGCACAAACAGTGGCGCGTGCGCAACAGATGTTCTACTGCGATGAGAATGTTCAACTGCGTACTCAAAAGTACTCAATTGCCAAGTCTGTCTGAGTTGCCCTAATATGTGCTACTTACTGTGTGTTCCGATTCTGGAATTATGGAAGGAATCACATGTTTGAACAAATTGAATGTGGACATTGGGACACATTGTTTCGTGACTTGATCCTACACAAATAGAGCCAGTTCTACTGAAACAGTTCCATATAATATCCATGGGATATTTCTGGCGAAATGAGGTGCCAGCAACGTGTTCATGTTGTATACCCCTACAACCGCAACAGAAAATGAACCTTCAGAGAATGGACCTATCTACGGACTATCCATGGATGGGAAATGGTCTCCAAACTAGACGAATTTTTATCCGCTCTCATTTGGCGAAAGTAGACGAACTATACGAGCGGTAGCGGTACGCCCAATTAGTGTTTTCGAGAAAAGCAATAACAAGATATAACACTTCGGAGTTATCTGATGGTTACATTTCTAATGGCCAATTAAATCCGGGACTAAATTAGTTGAATATCTAATACCCGTGCACTATTTTTTGTTTTCTCCGAGTGCAGATTATTACGTCATTCTTCGGTTTGAAAGCGATTTTATGGCCAGGGTATTGAGTTTGAATTAGAGCTGCAATATGTAAAATAATCTACCTTAAACCATAACTTGTATATACTCGTAATTCGATTTTTTCTAAATATACATTTTCCTGAAGATATTCCAATTTTGTAAACGCTTTTGAAAAACTTTGAAGCTAACATGTCGCGTAATGTAGTCATTTTGTTGAGCTTACCGGTTTAAAAGTTCGGAAATAGATAGATGTTACCTTATGGCACGGATGTATTTGAATTTGAAACCATCAAGGTGTATAAACCGTTTGAGCTCTCAACTGTGTACGATGCACGTACAGTGTGGTTCATAACATCCTGCATGTCTGCATTCTAAGCTTAGACATTTCCGAAATCAAAATGAGAGAAAAACTCTTTGCCGAAAATTAAATTATTAGCATCACGTAAGAATACGTGTATCTCAGTACAGACGAGAATGAGTGTTAAAATATAGACTTCTCATTTTTTCCCCTAATATTTTCCATCGGCTGGTTTTGTCTGAATTGACTGATGTCTTGAGTTGATGACGACCCGGGCAGCGTATTGTAGTCCGTTATTGCACTGTTCATCTGCAAACAAATTAAAAGTGTTCAGATAAAACTGTTATTTATACTGTCGAATATTTGTGCACAAGATGGCGCATCACCAATTGTTCTTAGCCCAGATTTGGCTGGCGAATAGTTACGAGAAGTAATATTAATTTTCATTTGACGGACTACACCTGATTGTGCCGACAGTCGTGACAAGAATTATAAGCCGTACTGTATATCGCTATATGGACAATATTTTTAATAAAGTGTTGCTGAAATTTAATTACAGTTTTAAAAAAAGGTGCGATAGTTGATCTCCATTCTTGCAACATTTTCTATAAATCCACTCACTAAATTGTGTTTACAAAGAAATCCAACCGTCTACTTTCCACAGTAAGAAGTTTGCAGTGCAGTTCCAGATTTGAATTACAGTAAAAAGAGATATTTCATAAATAATAAGTATAATAGTAATAATGGCAAATTTTTACGGTCGACCACTGATATTGGACACTTGTGGTTCTCTTCTTCTGTACATTGTTTTTTGTGTCACTATCGGTATCAGTGTCACAATCATCGTGAACGAATCAACATGTGAAGATCTTCCCGGTGTTTTAAAATTATGTGTGAACACACTTATAGTCACAGAAGTCACCTGACTTCTGAGATTTAGGGCACGTCGACTGCAAAAAGTCGGATTCCTGGATCAATCATCAAAATTCATTCTCAGTCCCTGCAGGGAATCAAACAAAATAATTAATAAAGTATAAAATTTGCCCCGACATCTTTGTAATAAAATTCTCATAATTTCTATAAATAGAGTAAATAATTATTATTTTATTTGCAATTTTTTTAACACTCTTGTTTTCCCTATTGGACACGGCGACCTTTTTTATAATATGTACTCAGCACTGATGACGAAAAAGTGACATGTACGATTTGTAAAAAAATAATTTATTTCTGCAGACGACTTTTGACTTTTATCTTATCAAGGGTTCCCAATTGGTATAAAAAATATTATGGCTGGTCTGGGTTTGAGTAACAGTTGAAGCAGTTCCCTTGTCAGAGATTCATTTTCTTACTTATTTTAGGTCAACTAAGTTTATTCGAGAAGTGTTGAGCTGAGCTACAATTAGATTGTATTAGGTTAGCTGACTCATGTCCGATTTTGTGAGCCCAACATTTTCTTGTGTCAGACGAGAGCCACGAACTTCATTAAATATGAATAATGAGTCTGTGTCTGAAAAATCAAAAGTAAACAAGTCGGAATTTTTTTGTGGCAATCTTCACGAGGATAAAGAATGCCGTATGTGTGTAAAATAAGCAATCCGCACATTGGGTTGGCAGTTTGTTGTAACTCTTTTGAGGGGAACGTCAGGGCGGATGTTTTAGAAAAATCTGGAATTCTTACCCGTCAATTATGATATGATGATAAATCTAGAATGGTATGTAATTCATCAAACATTTCGGGTTAGGTCAGCGGTTGACCCGGATTTAAATTTTGAATTTTGCCCACCCATGTAATCTCAAACTCCACCCGAAATTGTAAGTATAGCCATTGCGGCTAGTCTATGATGAGAGTTCTACGTTATGGTGCACATTGTGACGTCATAGAAAAGAGATGTATCTTTGTCATGTATTTCTAGCAGACGAATTGTCAGACGACTGGTGACCAGGGGTATGACATTCACAAAAGTTGAGGAGGTCAAGGGCTAACGATAAATCCAATCCAATCCCCGACTTGACTTGTCGCAGTAATAGGAGTGCACATTCAAAATATTTTAGCCAAAAGAAATAGTTTAAAAAAAATTTACCCCAAGCACCGATTGTCTTAATTTTCAAAATTTCGCTGATTGATCTGCATTTGAATTCCACTCGGTCATGAATGAATGGCCCCGGTGGAAATACTTGTATGAAGTCAACCGGATTTCTCTGCCAGGGTCACGGGTTTAACTGGACGAACTCCGCCTTCGTCTTTTGAATTTCGGAAGACTTTAACCCCAAAAATCAGGGCGTTTGTGTGACACACTTCACCTGATAAAAATTCAATTCAATGAGTAAGGAAACGAAATATTTTAACTTCTAGAAGATGCCAATGAACCCGATGTTTGTTTTTGTTTGTTTTGTTTTTGTTGTTTATGCACATGACGTGACCAGGAGGATGTTGACACGACACAATTCTCTGAATCCATTCGTATTTCCTGACTGGACTTTGAACAATATTTTCATACTTATATCCATAAATGAAATAATCATTCAGCCTAGTATCTTCAACAAGGATAGAAATGTTCCTAAGGTCATTATGTTCCTCTCAAATTGAGAAATCATGGGTTAAAGTTGCGTGCCGAATTTTTTATTTTTCAGGTTCACGCCGAAAAAATTTAGGCCATTTTTTTCTATCAAAAGTTAAAAATTTCCTAAATATTCTAGAGTTACTAATTACAGAGTTAGGCATCCTGAGACGACCTCCAATGTACAAATTTCCTAAGGTTATAAGTTAAGTTTAAGATGACTTAAGATTAAGACAATTTAAAGGAAGGAACTCAAAGTTGATCAAAACAAAAATAGACAAAAGAAAAAAGTATTTGGAAGTGGTTACATGCGTAATTGACTCCATTTTTGGCAAATGGATCATTCTGGCTCAGAGCCCAAACAGCGTATTAAAATTGTAGGGAAATGCTTTGTGCAGAAGACGTGATCATTAGAATGTCCATTCTGAAATTTTAGCCGTTTGAATTTGTTTATTCGTAGAGCGGATGTGGAGAGAGAAGAGTCGTTCGCAATAAAACTCAAATTGCTGAGGTTGACAAAATAAATTCATACCGACAGTGAAATGACTGGTTGTGCTGTGTCTGCATTGCAGATTAATTGGCGCAGTGCCGCCGTTGACTAGAAATATGTATGTATAATATGACTAGAAATCTGAGACTTAATGTCCTATAACTCATGTACACACTTGCATTTATCCCAAAACAAAAGAAATAATAAATACTATAGAGCTTCGTGTTGCATGACGCAAATTTAATTTATTCTACTTTTCCATTCATATATTCTGTCCTGTCTTCTCCGTAACATCACTCATGACTTGGGTTGTAAAATTCCCAGGAAAATTTTGCTGAATATTTCCGGAAATTCACAAGGAAATATTTCCAAAACTGTCCATGATAGCGGCATTTGATTTGACCGCATTTTCGATACATGTTAAACCATTTCGCCCCGAGCACAGCCTTTGTGAATGGTCTACCCAGAATAGTCCAAATCTTGGACTAGAATTAAATGGGTCGAACGCACTATGTGGCGTGATGACTTGAAAACTTCTATGCCATCGTTTTGAACTGGAAAAACATGTCTTTATAGAATCGGCTTACCTAGTAAGGAAGAGTTGTCAAGTTAGCTTGATATAAACATTAATGTAGAACCCACATGACGATTCTTATTAACATATTTTGGTTCCGACAGAACAATCACCTTCAAATTCTAATTTAATTTGTTTCAATGTGTTGTTTAGCTAAGTGAAGTGTTCTAAAAACTAAGACCAGTTCCAGATTTAAGCTCATAACTGCCAACATAATGTCCCCAAAAATTGGGCTCTCGTTTTATTCCACTTTTCAAGGGTTCACTTTACATTGAACTCCAACATTTCAAATTTTGCACAAAGCATGGCTAACTGTAAGCAGGATGGGACGACAAAACTAAGGATGACGCACTTGCCAAAACTTACTCCAATTTGGGCAAATTAATAGCTCGTATCACAAAGCACCGACACCTTTCACCACTTTAAAGATATCCAAAAATCATGCTATTGGTTCGTTTAGTGTCAATTTCGAACTTCTCGCCATGTGAGGTACTACAGGTAATTTTTGAAACGGTAGATGATTATTTGTCTACCAGTCCCGACCTCCGACTGGTCGGGACTGGGAGTTCCGGAACACTGACTCAACTCAACAACGAACAGTTCCAAGTGATCCATTTGGCATTCTGGCATGAGTACAGGGTGTACCAGAGATGAGCATCACATTCAACGTCTCAGCCTAATGCAAGGTCAGCTACTAAAATTGACTACGATATAATTTATTGTGATTTAAAAGGGCTGGAAACCAGAGCATACCTCATGAATGCATTTATAAATAACTTTCCACTCATTTAATGCACCAAATACATTCATTTTCAACAGTTGCTTTTTATTTTCCGTCCTGTCAACTTGGCCTTAGGAAAAATCACCCTCCAATAAGAAATATACCGGGACAAGATAATCAATTTCTTATACGTATATATGTACAAAACTGTATTATCCATTCGAAAGTGTGTTCGTCTGATGTTATATTAAATAATAATTTCTAGTATGATTTGACGAATAAAATTGTCAAAATATTTGGCGCATAAATTAAAATGGAAATGTATATTATCACATGTCTGTATGGATTACGGCCGAATTGGACAATAAACTTCTTTTCATTGATTGATATGTACATTGTCAGTCCGAGGGATTGCACCCTCCACATGTCGAAAATGTACTACAAAATATGTACAGCTACACTGTCATCAGAATTTCAAAGTCATGGTAACTGGTATGTAATTGGCAATGGTCTATATCAAGGAGGATCAAGCAGGTCAGTCGGTTTTCTTGGAGAGCCAACAACTAATCAAAAACCAAAATAGCAACTTTTATTTTTTGCCTGGTCCCGCATCCTATGCGAATGTACTACGGAAACCTGGTTTCGGGACCAATGTTATTAGTCTATAGACATTCTGTATTGTTGTCATTGGGATGAATGACCTTCTCGCCTAAAATAAGATGGCCGCTAAGCTAATTCTGGCTATAGACATTTCAGACACCGATTCTTGTAACTTTCGGTGGTATTCGACTTATCGGCTCCTTTGATTACCAGTCCAGCCTCTTTGGTCTATATGTTACAGATAAAACTCAAAATCCGTTAAAACCAGAATTATCTCGATGTCAGGGATGCAAATCGGAATCGGAATCGTAATTTGAATTTGAAAAAAATTGGCATTTTGAACAGAATCAAAATCGGAATTTAAATTGGAATACAAATTTTTAAAACATCGGAATTCGAAATTTAATTGGATTTGGAATTTTTGAATACATTCGAATTCGAAATCGGAAAACCAGTAATTCGAATTAAAAAATCGGAACGGGAATTCGAAATAATTTTACGGATTTCCATCCCTGCTGGCGGGACGAGTCGAGGAAATCGAGTTCTAACTAGTTGAAACCCAATTTACCTAGATAGAACTAGAATTACCCGAAGACGCTTGTTTAAAGCCGAAATTCTTTGTGTTGGGTGCATTTATATACACATTTTTAATGTGGGGCTCCTCCCCTTGTTAAAACTCTCATTGGGGAGCTGCCCCGAACCCCGCCGGGGCGCTGCATCTGGACCCCGCAAGGGAGACGCTCCGCTCACCCAAGCCCTAGGGTTGGTTATACCTAACCTAACCTTTTTAAATCGTTTTTTAACTAGTTAGCACTTAGAATTCCCAACTCGACCAGGTATCGGGAAACTAGGAAATTCTAGTTTTAACGGATTTCAGATTTTAACTGTGACATATGCATTTATTGAAATCTGAAAAGACCAATGTTTAAAATGTTAAACATTAAAATGTTAAACTAGTGCTCGGATCGAGTCGAATTTTGGCCCAACTCGGGGTCGAATTTTGGCCCAACTCGAGTCGAGTTTTGGCCCAACTCGAGTCGAGTTGAAAGTCCAGCTCGACTCGACTCGACTGGACTCGTAACTCGACTCGACTCGACTCTAAATTTTCGATTTGGACCATCAATCAGTACTCCGTACAGAAAATCAAAAAAGAAACGAATTTTGTTGGTCCAGGTTTCGTAATTACACGGTAATTACGTGTAATTACCGGTAATACGGTAATTACCTGGTAATTTCAAAAAGATGGTAATTCAAACGGTAATTTTAAATTGTTTTAGTTGGCAGGTGATTGCCGGTATTAACCGCTAATTAGCATGGTATTTACCGGTATTAACCGATAATTAGCAAGGTATTTACAGATGATTAGCGGTATTCAACGGTAATTAACGGTATTCAATGGTAATTACCACTTCGGTAATTAAAATAAACTGTAATTACTACACGGCGCTCGCGCACAGACGCTGCACACTGGATCGGTGCGCTGCGCAAAGGGTGGTAATTACCAATTGGTAATTCACTTATTTATTTATTTCACGTAACATGACATCCCCGTAGGGTCCTTACATCAAGAGATAAGCACTTCGAGTTTTGTTACTTATATACATTAACATAATAAAGTTCATCAGATTACAACTCCAAATAATACATCGACTAATAGTACATCACCGAATATTTTCAAACTCTGGTGCAATCAGACACCACATAGTTCGTTACTCTTTCCTTAAAACAATCCAAGGAACAAATTACAGTAATTACAGTTTTTTAAATTACCTGTAATTACCGACGAACCTGGTAGTGAACTTTAATTAACCTTGAAAGACGGGAATGTTAAATAGTTTGAACATTACCAAATAATTCTACTTCGACCTATCATTAAATTACGTAGTTATTGCAATAGCAGAACACAACTCGAAAAAATCGAGTCGAGTTTTGAGTCGAGTCACACTTCAACTCGACTCAACTCAAAAATTTCGAGTCATAAAAATGTCCAACTCGACTCGACTCGTAATTTTTTGAGTTCAACTCGACTCGATCCGAGCACTATGTCAAACAATGACGAAAGGCAAAACAAACTTCTTCTGACCTTGAGATGTGACCACCATGTCATCATTAATAAATGAAATACTTACACTGCATCATGCATGGCAGAGTTCTCCTACATTCTAACAAAGGATGAAGAAACGAAATTGGAATGATGTGGAGGGTTTAATCCCTCAGAAGACTCGAAACGACACCACCACTTATCCCTAACCTGGTTTAGTGGATGGTTAAAATCATTGATTCCTTCAAATGGCACGACATGGAATGTGGGGGAAATACGTGGGTCCGAAGTGCCGAAGTGAGTGGGCAGGCAAGGAACCTACGTGGTAATCCCATAGGGGCTTTGGTTGTCTTGACTCTTGACACACCCTATAAGGTGGAGTTAATCTAAATTGGTTTATTATATAAAGTTTTGAGTTAGCCTTTACAGTGAAGGAAAGTAAGAGTACGCTCGGGTAAGTTGGGAAAGTAGATTCCCCGCATTAGGTATACCTGTGACTAAGGTTCCGATCGGGTCGGGTAATCCGCCTATCCGACCCGATATCCGACCCGACCCGAAATGTCGGATAGAAATC
>JAQFYE010006622.1:0-10607 GCA_034694305.1 Protaphorura glebata
GAGCAAATCCGCCAAAGAACAACGGAGCTATGGTCTCTCAAACTTCGGAAAAAACTTTAGGAATGGCCCTCGTATTATCCTGTAATACTTCCATTTTTTGAGACAATACATATCCCCTTTAATTTTAAATTTGACTCGTCCGGACAATTTGAAACCCTTAGTTGAAATTCGCACAATTATTGCGTACAAAAATATATATTTGGCGCGATGTATTTTTGAATGTTAAGTGTTTTGATACGCAAATTTCCATTTGAAATTGAAGTTTGGTATACCAAGGTCGTACAGGTTGTCCTTGCCGCCTCACTATGCTATCTTTCGATTCCCCAACAAACATGGCTAAGATTTATCTGTACCGGAGTTCTTCCATACTATTCGGGTGACTCTCTAAGCCCGATGTTAAGAAAATACTCTCTCAATTAACGAATAAAGGGGTCATCGACTGGCATTCCACCTTTAGTTATTTTCGAAGGCAACTTACTACTTAGTGATTTCCTTTCCTTGTTACAAATATTTCGTATGAGTTTTTCTTCAAGAATGTAAACTTCGAAGGAAATTCGTTTTTAATTGGTATATTGTCAAAACAGGGCAGAAGTCGCAGAAGTCAGGGTCATTCGTTAAGTACTTGCCATGCCCAATAGTCCTTCGTTCATAACTTTTAAGTGGCTGCATGTCGAGCGTCCACTAAAAGCAAGCAGACTTGAGTTCGTTAACGGTCTTATGAATAAGAACTTGAAGTTAACGATGAATAAATTAGTTTATACAATAATGTGATGTAATTGCTTTCAAAACTGTTATAATAATATAATACTATTATTGTGTAAGTTTGAGTGCAACTTCAAATGTGATTGTAATTTGTTAAGTTCCGTTCTAAGCTTGCTTGCACGATTGCAATGGATGAGGATATTCATGCTGCGTTTGAATTTTCTATGAGCTTGAGCTTTGAGATTTTGCCGTTACTTCTACAATGTATATGTAAAGTTGAAATGTAAGGTTATTAAGTACGTTTGGTTTAAGTTAAGGAGATTTGACTGACAATGTCGTTAAGGTTTGGAAGAATTACGTAGGTGTCATTTTGACGTTAAGTCAGTTTAAGTAACTTTTCCAAGTGCAACGGGTGAAGGAAATGTGTAGAATTCGTAATTCATTAAGTAGCTTGGACTTTATTTCCGTTTCCTTACATAATACAATTTTACGACTTTAATTGTATTAGGTACAGTTAGCTAAAAGATATGGAATAATTTCATGCCTTTGGATCATTTACAGCAAATGATGTTTTCGCCATACTTTTTCTTCACAGGTTCACCCGAATTAAGCAATTGATATTATCAGCGCAACGTACATATGTTGATGGAGTATCGAATGTTACCATTATGTCACGTTGACCTGTAGCTTCCAACAACAGGAGTTTATTTCTATGGCTAACAAATTTTACCAAAGACCATTAAATTTCTTCCTCCCCCTTAAACACAAATGCGGTCTTCTTACGATCACTCCATACCCGAAAGTCAATTTGACTAATGACCCCATTTTGTGACCATTTTTACTGTTATTACCCCATGACCTTGTTTATTACCTTGGCCATGGGCCACTGTTCAGCGTTCTTGGTCATCTGTTTGTGTCAGAGTCAATGACCCCTAGGCGATCATTTGGTTATCTTTGAAGACCTCCTTCCGATCGACATAATGTGAAGTAATCAATACTAACTATAATCGCCTTCAAAGAGGAAGAGCACTTTCGGTCCATTTTGTGTGATGCACTGTAAAACTATTTGCCTTATGGGCTTTTTGAGATGAAATGTATTTCAGTGTAGTGTAATGCAGTGGGAAGACATAATTGTTTCTCTCTACCCTATTCTTTCCATCTTAGCAAGATTATTACCAAAATAATGGGTTGTGG
Source organism: Protaphorura glebata (assembly GCA_034694305.1). Classification (NCBI taxonomy): domain Eukaryota; kingdom Metazoa; phylum Arthropoda; class Collembola; order Poduromorpha; family Onychiuridae; genus Protaphorura; species Protaphorura glebata. The sequence goes on from JAQFYE010006622.1 coordinate 1,897, forward strand.
TAATGAAATGTTAATGATAATAGTTACCTGAGGTTACGTTGTGAAGTATACGTAGTATCTTATCTGTGTTGGGTTGGGATTTAGTGTACCAGAAAAGGAGAGAATAGAAAGGGAATGTTGTTTGAGTAAAATAAATACTAAAAAAAAATCCATTCATTTAACGCCCTTCGCTAAGAGCACTATTACAATGCATACTTTGTTATTAAAATTCTCTGGAAATACCATAATTAGTTTTAATGCAAACATTGACATTTACTCCACCTTACCTTACCTTAAATAATTTGCGACGCCCTGCGTGCGTGTACGGGCCAAAATTTTTTAGTTGGATTTCTCTCTTGTATATATTTCGCGAATTTTCTAAAATATACCAATGTCATGTCAGTACATTTGTGCTGTAAAAATACCGCATAGGCAGTAAATTCATATGTAGATTCCACAGTTGTATCGAATTTGATTAGTTTTTTAAAATATTAGTGACCAAAAAATATCATTTCTTTTTCAATTTTGGATCAAATTGAATAGTAAGAAGTGCACGTCAAATACTGAGTACCATATTAGATCGAATTCACATTATAACATTCAATACCAACATTACATCTTATACTTTGTAACTACCAAGAATTTCAGCTATTCATTAAATTCAGCCGATATTTTTTGATTTGTGTGGTGACAAGATCCAACCCAGTAAAAAGAAACTCCCTACGCATTGGCATTTTTTTGGTCTTGGCACAGAATGTGTCATGAAACTTTTATGAGCCATTTTTCTCCCTTTTTTCAATGACACTTGGAGTTGAAATTCGTTCTTCCTTCCTTGCCCTCGAATAATATTTCGGACCAACTTGGACTTTAGGATTTTGACTTTCTCCCAGGTACTCGGCTGTGTATTTAGAGTGGCACCCCAACGAGTAGGGAACGTTTTTATGTTTGGACTTTGGCCATAAAATGACCCAGGAGATGGTGAATTCATGGCGTTGAGAGTCTCAAGAGTTGTAACGAAATGACAAGGAGGACGCTATGGAGTCAGTCCGTTGACGTTGAAGCTTTTATTGTCGCTTTCTTTATTGCATTTTGCATTGTTGTTTTTACCTGACTTTTTTTTTGACTCACTGACTGACTGACTTCAACTCTCTCCTTAGTCCTTAGGTTTCTGAATTGAGAATGGGATGTTGTTGATGAGGATCAGGATTGTCATGTTTTATCTATTATTAAAACAATACAGTTGTTTATGATTTTCACTTACAACTGAATGGCATGATGGGGATATCATGCAATCATAGTAAATAGTAATAATAGCAGTGTTACACACAGAGTGGACGATAAGGAACAGAATTGCATGTTTTAGTTTTCTGGTATTTTTCCCACAGAAAGAAGGTTTAAAATTATGAGTCATTTTGATTCACCTTGTGAATGGAAGAGTATTAGGCAGTTAGTCAATCCATCTGTAATTATTATAAGTGATTTTTGATGGTTTGTTATTTGATTGTTAGCTACGGAAGAGTTAGTCTAAGAACTACTTTTGCGAAACAGTAAGGCATGGTAGGAAAAATAAAAAGCACCATCTAAGGCCGTATACGAAGAAAATATATTTCGAAAGGGCAGCGTACTAAATTACAACTTGTATAACTTGAATTTTTGTTGGTCAAAATTAATATTGTTTCTATTTTTTGAAACAAGTGATGATGAAGCAAATGTTAGACAATGCAGAATTCAATTAGGGTATTTCAAAATCGTCCTGATTTAAAATAGCGAGGAAAATATTTTTGCAAGTGGGAAGCAGAGATTATGGTAGGCTCTGCTCTGCCTGGTGATACCAAACTATTAATTCACAACTTACATAAATATATATACTTTTTTCAAAAATTTCTAACTACAACAATTACAAATTTTGGTTGTTACAAATAATGATTCTATTCTATGCGTTTAGAAACGCCAGTATATGTAAACAAAATATTTTTTAAATGTTAGGATGCTACTTCAGGTGGTTAATTCTTCTAATGTCTGAATAGTTTTATAAACTGCAGCTTGGCACATTCTAATTGGAAAATCCACTAATGACCACCGATTCTTGTTTCTGTTTACGAAAGGCAATTACTGACTGCTTTCATTTGAGATTACAGCGTATGTCGTGATATTTTATATAATTCTGATTTCTCCTCATTTAATTTGAATTTTCTGTTTACGTCGATGATCGATGACAGGTGTAATTATGGAACCCGTCATACCTGTTTAATTCATATTTATCATGCTCGCATTTATGACATTCGTTGGACTTGGCTTGGCGGATTTACAAGAAAGGTAATAATCCTCCACTTCTTCCCTCATTCGCTCACCAATAAATATTAAGTAGGTCTGCCCTTTTTGAACTTTTCACACCTCGCCGTCATGACCTCGAGGACAGATGATTAACCTGAGGATTATTTCACCGCAGATTTATACCTCCATATATTGATACGAATGGGCAGGGTGGTTTCTAATATTTTATCCTCAGCAGAATCTGGGTAAGGGAGAAATACATTTTATGGAGAACTTTATCTAACCTCTATTGAACTGAACTATTAGAGTTGGCAATACAAGCAGAAACTGTACAATTCTGTGAAAACTGAAAACTCAAGATGTTCAAGAAGTTAAAGTTTACATAAAAAATTTCTATGTGGCATAATTTCCCCTAAATTCTCTTAAAATCTGAACCACCCTAAATAAAAATGATAATGTTTAGTAAAATGAAGCAAGGGATTTGGCAATAACACAAGCAAAAGCAACATGCCACGCAAAAGGCGAAGGGCTTAGGGTTTTTTAGGGACTTTTCTTCGACAAAGGAAAATGTGATTTACTAGTGAAACCTGATTTGTGGTCTCGGATGTGTTTGGATCCTTTACCTGACCATTTTTGTAGTCCAAGAGCCTGAAACACTCTTCAAGAACGAAAACTTTTGTTTGGTTAGGTGCTCACATTAGGACTCCTTTTGCCATTGGCAGACAATGCGACCTCTGATCCTTTACACGGTGCGGAGAACCAAACGAGTGTTTTTTTGCTTCAAGGCTCAAACTTTGGTTTCGAACTTACAAGATCAGGCTCATGAGTCCAATGTATCATAGTGGTAGCGTTTTTTGGGAGGGGTTACTTCTTGGCGGAAAAATCTTTGTCCCACGTCTGACCAAAAGAATGGTGGTTAAAAATTAATATTCGCGAATTCCAAGAGATTCAAACCATATCTGCTCGAGGGATTGAATTCCAAAGATATGTCCAGAACGGAATATCGCAATCTGGCGCTAGGGTAACCTGTTCCGTCATGAAGAAGTGCGGAAGTTAGTACTTACGGTACAGTTTGCATTGGGATATTTCACCCAAGGAATTATTAATTGCATGGTTCGATCTTGGCAAAAATTGCCACTACGATTTTTTGTAATTTTTCAAATCTGTCCTATTACGAGAGAATCTAAATCTAAAGTTTTTTCTTCCATACCAATATCAATACCAATATTTAAAAAATACGTACAAGGGGGTTCTACATTGAAATTGCATGCAAGCCAGAAGTTCGGGACCGGTGATAAATCTTTATAAATTCAAAGATTCTGCAAATGCACTGCTGGTGGAAGTCGTCAAAAGACTACATTTCGTCACCTTGGACGCGTCACTTTATTGGTTTTCACTTTTGAAAATCTTGAGTATTCTGATAAGATTCGTAGACAGGGGGAGACAGTCTTGAAGGGAAGTGAGAATTGAAAATTTCCCCTCTTTTCATGTTCTGGATGTTATGTGATGGTGTGCCATACAGGAGATCACATCACATCACATCACATTCACACAACAAGACCCTCAATTTCTGCTCCACGAAACTCTTCTTCTTTTATATTCTTCGTTCCCCCTGAAGTGATGGAGTGAAGGTTGGATTATCCCAAGTCTTCTTTTCTCCAGGCGTTTATGGTTTGTCTGTCTATGTAGTTTATGTGTGCACAACCTAATATAATTTGCTACACGAAGGAAATGAGCAGAAGTGACGTGAGGGGGTCTTTCCTTGTGCCTGACAAGGAACTGGCCTAGATTGAAAGTCAAAAGTGTCTGAAGCAGTGAACGATGCCATTCTATGGAATATGCTATGTACGTTAATATTCTTGTTCAAAGTCATTTACTCTATTCGGAAACGGTACAAATTGGTCGTTTTTATAAAAAGTTATCTTTGTTGATTTATATTGACTTAAAAATTGCACAATTAATTGTTCAATTGTTGTGCACGGATTAAGAGGTTAAGGTGTACGCATAATCATCGGATTACAAAGTAAATCAAGAGTTTGATTCTTCTGACAGATCTGGTTGTGTGGTTGATTCCTATTCCTACTACCAGGGGTGCACTCCCGGGCAAACATTAAATTTATCCTAACTTATCTACTATCTATCGTAATCCTTTGAAATATTAATTTTTGAGCAATGTTTACTTCTTGAAGGTGTCCCTTGTAAATCTTGTAAATTGTAGTCTGGTAAGGTAATACAGCACTTTGAATTCTCCCTGCCTCTACATCTGGATATTTAAATGCTTCATAAAAGAGAGTAAAGTTTTGGAGAAAAGGGGACGAAGGAGGGTGAATTCAGATTTTGATGGATTTAATAGTAGGGGAAAGGAAGACCGAAGACCCTTTTTGTGAACCCGAGTTTTTAAATGGGTTTATGTTACCTACACTTTAGTGAAACCATGTCTTAAAATTTGGGCTGCTGGTGCGATGTTTGAATGTAAGGCGCAAAAGGATTACTTGTGAAACATTTTGTCTTAATTAGGGAGGGTTTGGTTTTCGACATGGACTAAGATGGTAGAGATTTAAAAGTTTTTGGGCTGGACTCCACTGCTCTCTCGATATTACATTCCACCACCTTACAAACATTCCCAAGATGAAGATGAAGGGTTAAAGTTCACCGGCTGGGCTCATCTGTATTTTGTATGCGAATGTTGTGTTAGCTTGCAAGATTTTGGGTGATGCATGAACGCTTACTTGGATTAGCCTTGTGGATGTATGGGCAGAATTTTCGGATTTGGACATATGTTGGGATTATTCAGCGGTGAAGAATCTGCGACTATTGGTTTTGTTTTTGTTGAAACAGATTATAGGGGATTTCATTTTGAAACCTGGAATTAGGTTGAAACGTTTTCAGAAAAATTCAAATTTATTGCGATTGGAGACCATATCATGTACAGACGTGTCTTGTTCATAAGATTCATGATATTTTGACGCTAATTTAGCCGGAAAAGTGTGTCTACGATGAGATAACTCAGGTCTAAAGAGGAAATTAATGTGTGGAAGATTTCTTTTGGCTTAACTGGTTGAATTTGGTTCAGGAATTCGTTAGTTTGGATGTCTAACTGTCGACAGTAAGGAATAATGTTTTGCCTTGTCTCAGTCCTGTCGAATCGTCATGGTTCTTGGCAAAGGTGAAACACAGATAAAGCCTTGGGTGGTCGTGGTCGGGGAGACTGACTGAAATCACTTGAGTGATACCGTCAATTATCTATACCTTGCCCAAATTGGTCCACAGAGATACGAAGGAACCCACGATTAAGCCCTTTTGTTCTGTTCTATTTCATTTCATGAGCAAAAGGAAAGGACGCATTGATTTCTGAGTTTGGTTTGTTATAGTATTTTCTCTCTGGAAGATTTCTACACTTGAGCACTCATGAATTCGGATAGTAGAAAGTGTAGAGGGTGGTTCATAATTTGTCTACTCCAGCCTCTACAGATCAAGTTTGAGGTTTCAGAGAAGTAGTGAAATTCAAATTCAATCTAGTACATAGTGAGTTATTCATAATTGGTAATATTTATCCAATGCCCGGCGTGCCAAACATTTAACTAGAAATATGTCTCGTATCTTTCCTCTGTTAATTTCAAATTTCCTCTACAGCATTAAGTCAATCTGTCTGACTAATAGCTCTATGGATTCCACATATCCTCTGGAAAGTGTCTAATTTTTTATGCACCACCCTACACATAACAGTAGTCCTGATTATGGGTTAGGATTTCGTTTCGGTAGAACGCAGTGGTATTCCCTGAGGCAAACATGGTATGTTAGAGACCGAGAAATGGTTCAAAGATTTTTTCGAGATTCGGATTTACGGATCGAAACGCCTCCGGTGTGTAGTAGTACGTGTATGGGGACTGGCACTGGTACTCTGCAACTATATTGCGGTCTCTGTGACTGGTTACTCGTACTCACAGTTCATGGATGCGGATGAGTGAAGCTGAATGGGAATCTCTTTTATAAAATGCCCAAGCTAAAATTAGTTGTAGATTGTAGATTCTAAGAGATGATAATCCTAATAAAGTTCATGCTTTGGATAGGAGTTTAGAGTTTCTCTCTTGAGATTTTCCTCTCTTCTACGCGTTTGGGCTTTTGGACGACTGCTTGTCTCGATAGGATAGATTGGATTGGAACGTATCCAAATTTCAACTTGAAATGGATTTGAATTTGAAATCAGGCATCAAGAGTCAGCTCACAAGGGAACACTAAGCAAATGGGTTATAGATATTTTTAAGATATAATGTTACAGAGATTTGCTGCCTTGCTGTACCGTGTTACACCAACTTAATATTTGCCAGTGTAGTTTAGAATTTCACCTCATGTTATCAGATTTTCACATCGAATTGGTTTCCGGGTTCAGATTGAATTCAAATGACATTAGTGAAAGGAGTGAAAAGTTGTTTAGAAATTAGAAACATTGGCGTCGAAAATATTTATCGTATATAATGTTGAATATTAAATGTGATAGAAATAGGTGTGTGAGTAGTGAGATTAATCGCAAGAATGGTTCGGTTGTATCAATGTCGGGTCAGGTTAAAATGAATGAAATTGTGTAATTTTCTCAAAAACTGAAAGATAAGTAGTAAACCAAATATTTCCCTTGGACTTACCATAATTTGCAAGCTGGAGTTTCACTTTCTGCAAGACAGTGACTGTGCTAACAATGCAGTCATGGGAGAAAATGGCTAGGATCACTACGAATGAATGAATTCACTGCGAAGGAACGTCTAATTTATATTTTATACTACTTGCGTTGTATGTTGTGAACTTTTTTTTTGTATACTTCTACAGATTGATTCGTTTCTATTCTTTTCCTAAACGATTCGTTTAGTCCTTTGCGGTTTGATGCTTTGATGGGTATTCAATTCAATTCCCAATTCCTTTTGGCATCCTGGGAAAAAGTCTGTTAAACGTAGACAGCATGACGAGGCCGATATTGATTGCAATGCAGTTCAGTTTTGCAGATGCAGAACAAGGCTTCTCGGATGAGCAGGGTGGCGCATAACCTTTATCCTCCATACAACACAGGTTGAGATTGCCGGATAAAAGTGGAATATACACTTTGTAGAATGTTTCATTCCAAATCTTGTCAGCTATTATTATTGTCAATCCGTAGGTCGGCCCGAAGTGACCTTTGGTCACTACAACATGTATATAAGTATTTGTCTCAAATTTGGATTGATAGGGTTGTGGTGGTAAATATTTATGTGGCCACCTTGTACATGTCGTGTGATGGCACCAAAACCTTAACTTACTTATTACCGTTACCTTAATAGTCTGGTATCTGGTATGTATATTTTGGCACTCTAAGGGTAGTAAATTTCGTTGGATTGATTTTTGTTGAGGATGACGATCGAAGAAAACGCTCGATTTTGACCATGACATAGATCGGTGATATGTTAACATGTGTCTAAGTAATAGGAAAGTGAACATGCATGTTCGATAGGATAGGCTTCTTCTTATATCATGTGATGTGTGGCTATTCGGTTGATTTGTTTGATTTCGATTCGATTACTTCGCTGGGCTACAAATCAGTCTTTTTATTTAAGTTGGTTAGGAAAGATCTAACCTGAGAAATTCTGAGGTAGAGTGAAATGTGACCTGGAAACAGAAAGTAAAAGTTAGAAACTTCGCCAGTAAAATTTATTTTTTATAGTTTTCAATATGAAATATAAATTAAACAGTTCTTCTGTGTGGGTCCACTACCAGAATACTTGGAAATATAATATGTAGTACTACTCACATTTTAATTATGACATGGAAAAGGAATCGTAACTTTTTGTAAACACCGGTACAATTTGTAACTAATTAATTCCACAGACTCTAGCATATACAATTTCGGTGAAATGAAGTGCTAATGAGCACGAACGTTAATGAATATCTGTCTGATGGATTCAAATACTACATATTGTGTTTTTCTGTCACTAATGAAGTCTGACTGATCGGATGCCAACGCCAAGCCGGCACGCATTTATGTTCAGAATCTGTTAATTAGTGCAAGTGTGAAGGTGTCACAAAAATTTAACATTTCATGAAGTGTAACGAACAACTATTCAGAAATTCCGTTGTGTCAATACATTTCTACAAACACGTCAGTCGGATTTCGAATTTCTGTACCATTTTCTTTTTTGACCTGGTGCTAAGTTGAATAAACTGGCACTATAATCATTTGTCATTTGTATTTACCAAATAAATATTACGTAGTCTCGTTTGGGCTGACAGTGATCTGGACATCCTTTCGTATAAAGCAAACGATTTCTCATGGGAGACAAAGTGGAGTGAAATGACTTCCTCTGAATCTTCTAAATTATTTTGGAGAAAGGACCAGGAAGATCCTAGTCATTAGACAAGGACGTGGATGTAAAGGATTTCACATTTCCCATTTGCAAAGATGAGCCTGACGATGGATAGGGTTTGTCGGTAAAATA
>JAQFYE010006623.1:0-10606 GCA_034694305.1 Protaphorura glebata
GGAAACAAATATTTTCCATTTCCAGTGTCGGCACCAGGATTGTAGAGTTCGGTTGGAGTTTCCTTGAAGTACTTGTATTAAAACTCCTCCAACTGCTAACGCTTGTCCTTGCGTAGCAGTAATAAGAAAGGATTCATTGATATGAAAATATCTGAGTAAATATCTGGAACAAAAATTGAGTCTAAACTCTAATCAAGTCGCAAAATGTAATAATTGAAAACAAAATCAATTCGTAACCTGCTATTTCCCTGGAATCGTTGAATTCGTAGGACATGTTCTTCACATCAAATTTCTTCAGCTCGAATCCCGTTGCGAGGAAAACGTCTTTGAGTTTACCAGAGTTATCCTTTCCATCATGAATGTAGTCCGGAACGGTGAAATGTCCTCGCAGTAAAATATTTTAATATATAAAAATTAAAAATCAATTTTAATATAATTAAAATGTATAATATATTATAACCTCAGCATATTCCCCCCATACTGCATGTCCACACAATATTCTGTTAAAGTCGAAGATGTGGGCTTTCGTTGGAATCATAAAAAATCCTTCCCCTCCAGGCAACAAATGGCCGTAAATAGATTTCAGCGCATTCCTATAATATGTGTAAAATTAATGCCTGCCCATTGACCTTACACTGGTTTAGATGTAATGATTTTGCCATACTTGTAATCCGGAGTGAGATACATGCCGTAGAGTGAGAAGACTTTATTAAATTTCAAATCCCCTAATGATCCTTCTGGTAGACTCAAATCTCCAAGCATATGATGAATTTTTGCGTTAGGATACTTTGTTTCCGCATGTTCAATCGTATATGGACAATTGTCCAAGATGTAGATAGTCGAACTATTATTCTCAGCAATTGGCGCCAAGACTTTGAAGACCTTCTTCCCTGAATTGTACCCATGGTCCAAAATCATCTCATTTGCTCCCCATGTCATCTTCGCCAGAATATGTGGAAGGGTTTTTTTAATCGCATCAAGAGCTTCTTCACCGCTTGCCTCAAATTTCACTGGATTTTTGTCGAGCCGGGGAGGACGCCATTTTGTTTTATGTTCCAGCAAATATTACCTTTATTTCCGCTAATATCGTCTGAATGTAAAGACACTATCGAGTTTTATTTTACAAGCGGTGTTGGAATTCAAGTTGCCCTAATCAGTCAATTAATATTCACTTTATTTCAAAACCAAGTGGGACTAATTCATTGTGGTCAATTAATGACTCGGAAGAATTCATTACTCGTAGTTTATTCTTGAGATAATTGCCACGCGCGACCTGGTTTATAAGTTTTAATAAGACCCGAGTTTTCCACAATAGACCACAAATTAATTTGGCTCCATTTCAAGGACGAATGAATTATTTCAAACCATTTATTGATTAATACTGAAAAACATGTTTACCAAGAACTTCTGGCCTCTAATTGAACCCGGTCTCTAATACAGCCCAGTCAAAATTACCGACTTTGACATATAGAGCCCGGTCTCAAACACAGCCCGGGTTACCCATAGAGTGCCAATGCACTCAATGTATTTACTCTATGGGTTTCGCCATAGAGTACCCATGCTATCCATACTTTACTCTATGCCTCCGCCTAATACACTCAGCAATACAACCCGGTCTCTATCACAGCCCAGTCTCCATTACAGCCCGGTTCGAGAGCGCGATTTTGCAAATACAGCCCCGGGGTTATATCAGAAGTTCTCCGGTATTACAATTTTTTTTACCCTTACCATAAACACGCGACATTGATTGACCTATTTGCCAAAAAAATGCGTTAAACGCAACTTAAAATTTAACTTTATTTTGAGCCCAAAAGAGGTAACGTCAGTTGTGACTCGGATTAGTATTAATTGAGTCATTGGAAGTTGTACTTGTAATTCTTTATCAAGTGGGAAACAGTAATTAGTTCAGATAAGAGCAGCGTGCTCGTGAAACTGATACCACCGATTATATCTTTGTATTCGCACTAGTTTTTTTAATTAGTGTACATGACAATCATGGAATTCACTGATTAGTTTGATAATCGTTGAGCATGTACCGCCTAATTTATAGAGGGTGACATTTTTACTCACATATTATGTGTATGTGACAGTCAAATACGTAGTTATTAAGAGTCTGGGATTTAATAATTTTTTCATTATTTTTAATTCAACATGAGAGTTAGACTGGAACCATGGAATACACTGCGCTGTGCCTTACTGTCATTACTTCTTACGGCAGGATCAGAGGTCTTTGCACAAAGTAAGTCAAAAAATAGAACTGGCAGCCTTTTGGAAGAGTTTTCTAAAAATTCAGCCCAGGCCATACGTATATTTTAATTTAAGTCAGTGTTTCGCTAAAATGCACTTTTTGCTCAGTCGGCATAGTTTAGACGCTTGGCAGTACCTTGGCGTCTTTTTTGAAGATCGTTATAAGAGTTTATATCATAATCGATTATAATGATTTCTGTGGTATTCACAGATTGTGCTATCCCCAGAGTTGTCAGAATCTCATCAGATGTTCCGGAACTAACAGAAACGGCGCCACCTGGCACCATTCTCGTGTAAGCAAAATTCCCACTAAAGTCTTTCCTTTTGCATTTTGGTCCGCGTTTGCGAATTTACGCCGCCATGACATAAATAGCGGATTGGTTAGATTTGAACAGTCACACCAAAGTGGGGCTAATCAGCGCACTATTATTTCAATAACATCTAGAATTTATTATGTACCATTACAGAAAAATGTCGAGTCAAAATATTGAATTCGCTGAAGCTATTCCATTCAGTCCTACGAATTTCGTCAGACTACAAATCAAGAAGGACATCAAGGAACTATTATTGACTCTGGAACGCCCTCTAAAGAACTACTTGGATGACAGCCGTAGCAAAACCGTGGATTTCCAAGCTAATCTCGTTTGCAAAGACGGGAGGAACAAAACTGTCTTATTCCAAATTCCATTCAAAGATGAAAATACAAAAATCCCGCAATTTTCACAAAGGGAGTACTTTGGGATAATTGCTTTGACATCATTGGCAACCCCGTTAGATTTAAACGTTGCCATTATTGATGATGATCGTGATGAGGAGAACGCTGAAGTGTGCGTTGAACTAATTTCTGTGCACGACGCCGAATTCATAGATGTCGCAGTCATATCACAATATCCAACATTGCGGGCTCTAGATGGTGGATATATCCCGGATCAGTACACCTACAATGTTTCCGTGCACCTTCGCAATGGCTTCGAAGAATTTTACAAAAATATAGGCGCAATTAAGTTTAAGCTGGCTACTTGGAATAAAATGTCCGGTCAACAATGCAACACCGTTGTCGGAAATGGCGCCACGAATTACGCAGATGTGACCTTGACCTTAATTTCGAATGGCGATGGCACTACTGCCGCTTGGACAACACCAGACGCGGTGGTCACCCCGCCACCCAGCGAATCTATTTGTTACGTTGTCAAATTTTCAAGTTCCTATTATAAGGCCGTTATTAAAAGTTTAGATGAAACCGGGAAAGATGTAGAATTGAAACCAATATGGCCGACAACAGTCACCGCTGTCAGTTCAAGCGGGGAGTTTGTTCGGTACGGGTTGGATACATCCGAGTATTTCCGAATTGAGGCTTCAAACGGACGAATTTACTTTAAGCAAGAAATAACACAAGAAATGGTCGATGATTTGGTTGATAGCATGGTAATTGCCGAAATCAAGGCGTCAGATGGCGCATCATCCGCCGTCGTTAGTTTGATTGTACTGTTTGACATCAGTGAGGAACTTCCTACAACGGCTATCGACAGCACCACTGGTATGTCTACGTTGGTTATCGGAGATACAGTTCTTATAGAGTTAGGAAGGCTGTCTTCAATTATTTCAACTAGAAAACCCGAGCTTTGCTAGACAAGGGAACTATCTATTTTAGTAGGAAATACTGAACCCAGAGAGAGTCGCTTGGGCATTTATAGGTATTGTTCATATTATTTCAACTAGAAAGTCCGAACCTGTAGAGGAAGGGTAAGTACCCATGGTGGTATGAAATATTCCACGCAGAAAGAATAACTTGAGCTTTTATGAGTATTTTTGTTTGCAATGGACTATTAATTTGTGTATTTTTTCAATCAGAGACTGTTTGCCCGTCATGTCCGTCTTCGGAGCCAACCACAACTAAAGCACCAGGTGATCATTTGTTATACAACTCAATTATTATAATGAATATTATGTATATTTTGAATATTTTTTGTAAGGTGAATGTCCCGTTACAACCTGCCCTACGCCGATAGTTTGTCCAACCGATCCATCGACGACGACGGCAACCTCCACGATTACGACCACAGAAGGTAAAATACTATATCTTCTGTTCCAATGAGTGTATAAATTCATTTGACGCAGGAGAGGTCTCCCATTGCGGGACCGAGTAATCGAACCTTCGACTTGTCACCTCTAAATCTAAGTAACTATTACAATTTTTTTTAGGTCCATCTGCTCCATGCTCTAAATGTGAGTGTTCTACGTTTGTGTGCCCGGCGGCAGGATTATTTCCTGATCCTCACTCATGTACTTCGTATTATAACTGCCGCGATAGTGGGGACGAGCCTTATAGGCAGCCTTGTGCGGCTGGTGGCACGGTATTTTGTCCAAGCACGGGACAATGTGAATGGAACATCGAGGGATGTATTTGTAATGATCCTGGTAGGTAAACCAGTAGCAACATAATATTCAATTAATTAAATATAATTAATTCCCATTGTCATGAATTTCAGAGTCACCTTGCTGCTTGCCCTGTCCTTGTGAGGATGACTGCCATCTTGACAATTCTTGCGCTGACCAAGAATCGCAGGCCGTGGCCATGGACCCATCTTGTAAACCACCCAGGCCAATACCGACTGCTCTATGCTACGATAGTGCTGGCAATGGCTATATCGGGGACATTCTGCACCCAACAAACTGTGAACATTTTTTGACATGCGTGGAAGAATACCCAGGAAAACCTTCCCCCGTTTTAAAGGATTGCCCGGTCAACCTTCACTTCAATATTGAAATATGTAGCTGCGATTGGCCCCATGCTACAATTTGCCCTGACCCGAGCAATGGTGGAGATGGTAAATCAATTTGAACCTCTGTATAACGCTCTTCTATAATAATGAAAGTAATAGGATTAATATGTATTGTGATTCCCTGTAAAGTGTAAAGCAAGGCGCGTTTATAAAAATTTCTTTCAAAAATTATTAATTATTATAGGATTTTTTAAAATGAATATAAACTTTTTCAAATTTTAATGCAGAGAGACTGAAGTGCGCTTATCCACTGAATTTGACGAATGGGATACAGAATGGAGACAAACAAGATGACAGACGAAGTAATATGAAATGACGTGATTTTGAAATTGGAAACTTTGATAAATTAACTAAATTCGTGAATTGATGTTGAATTATTCATTAAATACATTATTGTGTTTTTTTTTAATTGATTTTTCTGATGGGAGGGGTTTAATCCTTTTGACTGCCATGGCGTTCTATTCGTCATTGAGTCCAGTTTTATATTCATAAACATAAAAACTATCCAAGGCCGACAGTCAAGGTAAACGTAATGTACAAGGGCAGGGTGTCCCAAAAATATAGTGCTATCTGAGAAAATCCGTTATTATGAACCACTCTGTAGGAACTACGAAAATGTACCAATTAATTCTCTAAACAACAAAGCTTGTTATTTATTAATAACCGTGAAGGGAGTGAGTCACCTTTTTTGCTAACAAATTACGCTAACTCCAATTCAATGCACCTTTCGACGGTCAATCTTCGCAACACATACGCTGTCTCTTAGGACGGTTTATTTTATTTTCGATGAATACGTACGGATTTACAAGAATGTTAAATGCAAAATATATTATGCAAAATAATAAATAATCGATTTAACTCTCTTGTCACAACAATGAGGGTTTTTTTAAGTTGATGAACCGACAACCGAGAACCGTCGACATTGACGGTTATTTCCCGTCGTCACTGACGAAGGATTCGGAGTTGTCCACAGTTGGGGTTTCCACATTCCACAATATCAATGTCTATAGGACCAGTGCTTCCAGCAATCCGTGACAAACTAATGTCGGCATTTCCCATCTCATCAGCGTCAGCGGAATCGTAGTCCCAAATTTGAAATCGAATTCTCTGAAAATGTAAGGAGTCAGAATGAGGTCAGTTAAACAAAATTTTCTCGAATTTTTACCCCCCGAATAGTAGTCATGATTTTAAAGTAACTCTTACCCAAACTAGGGCCAATTACTTTTAGAATGTAATTAATTACAAAATACGAATGACACCTTCATTTTTGATTGTAATTAACTACAATTACAACTACGTTGACAAAAACGGAAAAGTAATTAATTCCAATTAAAATTACGTAATTGTAATTGAAAATGCTAATTACAATTACAAATTACAATTCAAATTACTTTCTCGAAATGATGATTTTATGTGTGCTAACATCATAAGTTACATCTTTGTATTTGATGGTCAACATTTTATGTAATTGTAAAAGTAATTGAGAAAAATATAAATTCAGTTACAAATTACAATTACAATTACACAGAATTTCTAAAGTATTTAATTACAATTACAAATTACAGCTAGGATTCTGAAAGTAATTGATTACAATTACGTAATTGTAATTGTATTTTCTAATAGAAATTACAATTACCAATGTAATTGATCCAAGTCTGCTCTTACCTGATTTGCTCCGACAATATAGTTGAAATTGAATATTTCTGGCCAGTTTGGATTATTTTGGTCGTTGATAACTGTGGTTTCCCCAACGATGACATAGTGCTGACTCGTTCCTTCAGCCTTCATGACCTCAACATATGAGTCTGGGTCATGATCATTAATGCTCATGTCGGGAAGACCTCTGAATTATTCAAAATTTGAAATTGAATATCAGGTATTTAAGTTTTTATTATTTTATAAAATGCTTAAATACATAATTAAAATCACCTGGCCGACAATTTGAAATTGACAGAAGTCTGACTTGCCGCGAAGGTAACGGTAAATAGGAGATTGAATATGATTTTCGTAAACATTTTGAGTTTGTTTTTTTTCGCTAGAAAATCTGAATGGTCTTGCCTTGTGTTCAAGGAATAAATTCAAGTACTCAAAGTGCCGAGTGTCCAAAATCCATCTCTCCCGGTCGGAATTTATTTTTATACATCTCCGACTTAGGACAGGGTGGTACAGATCATAGTACCTCTATTATATTTAGTTTTCTTGGAATGAGAATTGTTATGAACCGCCCTATGGGAATTCTAAGGAAATTGCACACGGACCATTTTTTTTATTTAAATACACATAACCATTTAATTTTATGTACAGCAATGCTTGCACATACTTATTTATAAAAAAGTGAAAGACAGGGGTCAACGTTCTTTCTTCTTCCCGGAATCCACACGCTAGTCCATCATGGCGGCCAATACATTGAAATATTTCATCAATTCCAATTTATCGGAAACTCTACTTACTACTCACATCTTGGTTCAAATACAGAGTGTTCCAAATGAATGTACAGGGTGGCACGAAACCTTTTCCACCCCCTGGGCAGAACAATCAGGGCGAGTTGGACAAATTGTGAAATACGCATTTTGTAGTGAATCCTGTGAGAGATCAAGGGATATATTCCGCTTGAAAATCCGTGGCGCTGATAAGCGCCTAAGTAAAAATTGACATGAAAAATTGGATTTTTCAGCCATACAAATTTTGACTGAAACGCGCCCAAAATATTTGTTTTCGAAAAATCTGCGGACTTTTTAAAGCAATTTTTAAAATTTTACTGTAAAATCGTAGTCTCAAATTTGGAATCGAATTCTCTAAAAATGTAAGGAGTGAAAATGTGAGTTAAACTCGATTTGAATTTTCACCACCAAAATAGTAGTCATGATTTTAAAGTACAGGGTGACTAATATGGATTGTCTCCCCCAACACAGCAGTAACCACAACAGGTACAGTCAAGTGGAATACCTTGTTGGAAAGATCAGCTGTCATGGGGCCTCAAACAGCAGATTTCTGTTCCATCTGAAAGCGCGCTTGCGCGGATGAAAATGAAAAATCCTTGTTTTCGCCGTTTTTCGCTCTTAGATCTGACTAGCCGTGTAAACTTCAAAAATTTGAAAAACGAACTTCACGACCAAATTCCCAAGTGTATTCTGAAAATTGTGAGCTATGGTTCGACAATTTCTGAGCAAATCAATTTTTGTCTTTAAATCTCATTTTCGGGTGTTTTCAGAAAATGGAAAATTTTGAGGCCAAATCGAGTTGTTCAAAAATTATCGAACCATCTTTCAAAATTTTTATAAACCACTTGGCAATGCGGTGGTGGAGTTCGTTTCTAAACTTTTTGTAGTTTTCACAGCCATTCAGTCCTCAATCCGAGTGTTTAAAATCCAACTGTCTCGGTCTCATTTTATTTTTAAACATAAACAATTCAAAGTCAAGTTACACAGGGTGGCTCACATCATTCCACCACTTTAATATTCAGTTTTCGGAATGGCAGTTGTTATGAACCACCCTATAGTGATTATAAAGGAAATTGCACACGAACCACTTTTTATTTATATACACAACAAGGCTCAGTTTTTAGTTACAGGAATGCCTGCACATATTTATTTATAAAACAGGTGAAAGGCTTGGGTCAACGCTCTTTTTTCTTAAAATAATTTTTCTTCTCTTGTCAGAAAGATATCCAAAGAACCGAATTTCATTGTCCAAACACAACCCATCCGGAAAAGTCACACATTACCTGTATTCAAAACTCTTTGAAAATTTTTTAGAATTAAACCAAAAAAAAAAATTAGCCCAAGTGATATTGACAAAGTGGTAATGTGTATATTATTTGAATACAGGTACAAGAGAAGGGAGGGAGTTGTGCTCCTTATCCGGAGATTGTGCAGACGCATGTGTCGCCGCGTGTGCAAAAGCGTGTCCTAACACTGGGCCTGTATTTGGGGGAACTTGGGCTTGTGAAGACAAGCGATTATTCGGGAGATGTGTCTGTCCAGAGTCTTGCGAAAGACCATCATCCAACAAAGTCGTGATTGCTGCTGTAGAAATTTGGATTCCAGCTGCTGAAAAATTGTGTGCCGAAAATTGTGGTACGAAATCAAACGGAGTGGACTCTGACTCCTGTACGTTCATAGGCAGAGTAATCGCTTGCAATTGCAAGCCAAAGGAACATCATCATAATGGATCACATTAAATTAAAATAATTTATTCCAGTCTTATCTTAACTATGATTTTTTTTTATTAAAAATAAATATTGCTTGGGCATTCGTTTTGACTAATAGTTTTGAGTACTTATCAATTAATTAAGTATATTATCGAAATTTTGAAAAAGAAATAATTTTTGGAGAAGAAAGTGGGAGAAATTGGTCCAGCTTACCGTAAATGCAGATCTCGTCACATCACAGTGTTCAAAATTCAACTGTCTCGGTCGGATTTTATTTTTGTACATCTCCGACTTAGGACAGGGTGGTACACATCATTGAACCTATTTAACATTTTGTTTTCTGGGACTGGCAGTTATGAACCACCCTATAGAGATCATAAAGGAAATTGCACACGAACCATTTTTATTAATTAAATATACACAACCTTTTAATTTCATGTTCCGCAACGCCTGTACATATTTATTTATAAAGAAATGAATGGAAAGGGTCAACGCTCTTTTTTTATTAAAAATAATTTTGCTTCGCTTGTCAGAAGGGTGTCCAAAGAACCTAATTTCATTGTTTAAAGACAACGCACCCGAAAAGTCACACGTTCTCTGTATTCATAAACTTTTAATTTTATTTTCATTTTTTAATAAATTTAATTTTAGAAAAAAAAAGATGAAATCTGGAATACTGTCTGACGCTATTACGGTAATATTATGTGTAGCATCAGCCAACTGTGCACCCAATGAGTAAAACGGTAACAAAATTAATTAAAAAAATTATACGTCTGAAATCGGAAAAAAAAATTCCGAACAGGACCTTACTAAATTGTGCACTACATCAATTGAGTACAAAAAACGACTCAGAATTTCAAACAAAAATTTCGACAATTTTTAGGATTAAATCCAAAAGAAAAATTGATTAGCCCAAATGATATTTACAAAGTGGTAAATGTGTATATTATTTGAATTCAGGTTCAAGGGAAGGGAGGGAGTTGTGCTCCTTATCCGATGATTGTACGGACCCATGTTTAGCTGCATGTACAAAAGCATGTCCTAACGCTTGGCGTGCATCTGGGGAGATTACCATAACTGTGTTTCAAATAAATCGAATTATATATAAGGATCCAACTATGTAGCAGATTAAACAAAAATAACACGTTCTACAGGATGTTTCAAATGAATATATCTGGTGTATTTTCCAAAATATGGCCAAGACTTTGAAAAAATCACTTTTATTGAAATTTCGAAAGGACTTTGTTTTTTACGATATTGGCATTTCTCGATTAGTAAAGGGTATTTTTTATTAATGGCTAATATTCCAGATTTGCAATCATTTCATCACCTTCCATGGAAAAAATTACCATAGCAACGGCGGTGTTTGTTTACGCCAGTACTATTGAGAGGCAAACTCTGCCGTTGCTGTGGAAATTTTTCCCAG
>JAQFYE010006624.1:0-10603 GCA_034694305.1 Protaphorura glebata
ATGAGAGCCAATGAAAAGCTCGGACCAAGTGCAGCATGAAGCTTTTGCTGCAAGAAATAGGATCCGATCCTATTTCAAGAAGCTTGAAGCTTTTGCTGCATGAAGCACGAGCTGCACCGTGTGACCGTCCAAAAAAGCAAGCTGCGTGAAGAAAAAGCTTCATGAAGCAAGCTGCATGCAGCTTTTTCTTCACCGTGTGACTGGGCCTTTAGTATTCTGTTTATTCCAAATCCTAAATTATTAATTTTTGAATGCTGAGACGCTGACTAGCTTACTTCATTGGAATTGTTCAACAGGGATGTGATAATTTGTTCACCAGAAAACCATTTCTGTCCTTTCATGACGATAGTGACGTTTGCCTCATTAGTTATGCCTTGCACATCTGATGAGTAGACTGACAAAACAGAGTCTTTGTCAATCTTAACAGAACGATGGAATTTGTGGGTAGTCTCTTCACCTCCGGCTTGACGAACTAATTGCCAGCCAGACAAGGACACTTCCTGTTACAGATAAAAATTCGATTCGAGTGTTTATTTAATACTCACTTAATACTTACGAAATTACGAGGGGAACCTCAGGGCGGGCAATTTTTGATCGCGACGAAATGTATCTCTAAAGACTAAACATAATCGTCATTTGATATGTCTTTGCTTTTGACGCACATTTCGGTTTTTTTAATAGTTATATCGGTTTTTTCGAAATTTGAAAAACACCAATGAGTCCCCCCTTTCCCTTTGTTCTCAATATTTTAGCATAGCAAATTGCATATTGTTTAGGTCAAAAAGTGATCTCGGGAAAAAAAATTAAAAAAAAAATTGTTTTTTCGAAGAACCGTTAAAATATGAAAAATTGGACACTGCTGTGAGTTGTGTGAGGTTATGCTCAGATTTGGACACGGAAATAAATTCAATTTAAGAAAATCAACCTTTTTTATTTCCGTGTCCAAATCTGAGCAAAACCTCAAACAAATGTCCTCACCCAACTCACAGTGACCAATTTCTCACATTTTAACAGTTTTTTGAAAAAAACAAACAATTTCTTTGAAATGTTTGTTTCCCGAGATCACTTTTTGCCTTAAACATAAACAATATTATGCAATTTACCATGCTAAAATATTGAGAACAAAGGGTCTGGTGTTTTAAAAATTTTGAAAAAACGGTATAACTTTCAAAATACCGAAATGTGCATCAAAAGCAAAAACACGTCAAATAACGAATATTTTTAGTCAAATTTAGAGATACATTTCGTCGCGATCAAAAATTACCCGCCCTGACGTTTCTCTCGTAAGTCAGGAAGTACTGATTGTAACTGCATCAAAAGCAAAAGCTCTTACTTTGTCGCTCTTGTTCCGCAATTTGACAAACTTCCCTTCAGGATCATCTTCAAGAATCTCAATGTCACCAGTTCCCTCAGCCTGAGTTTCATACGAGACAGAAGAATCATCAACAGAAACCTCCTCAAACAGTCCAACGCGTTTTCTCTTGAGACCACTGCGAAGTGGTGTACGACGACCTTGATCCAAATCTTGTCGAGAATTCCTCGGGGAAATGCTAAGACTGGAATTAGTAGAATTATAATATAACAATAAGTTATACCACAAAAATATACATGAACACATACTAAAACAACAATTTAATCAGTCCGTACCGTCTCTCTTCACCCTCCAATAATTTGCGGTACATTGAAATTTCATTGTCAAGTCCAACTTTAATGTCCATCAACTCTTGGTACTCATTCATTAAGGTGTTCTTCCCGGTCATGAGACGGTCAATGTCATCATCGCGTTCCAAAAGCATTTTGGCAAATTTCCTATGATCATCTTCACTCTTCTTTTCCAAGGCCTTGATACGATCTAGAAGACTGTTTCGTTCAGTTTCAAGTCTTGAAATAGTTACGGTAAGTGTCTCATTGCGTGCATTCACTCCAGTGGATTCTTCATTTTTGGCAGCCAGCGAATTCTGGTATCTCTTCAACTGAGACTTCAAGTCAGCTACTTTCTGATCATATAAGTTATCAAGCTCTGCTTTGTTTGAATTAAGCTGCGCATCATACTCCACTCTTAATTCTTGAATGCTCTGTTGTAACTTCATGTCATATTCCTGCAAATAAAGTTAGACGAGCTTTGTACCGTGATCACTACTTCTAAGGCCAAATTATCAAATATGCATTTAGGAAAACAAAATACTAACTTGTTGGAGTCTACCACCAACTTCTTGGAGCTCAACTGTACGCCTTGTACTAATCTCTTCCATCCTCTCTTCATATTGTTGATTCTTGAAAGTCGACTCTTCACTGAATGTCTTCAGCTTATTCTCAGCATCAACTCGGCCCAATGTTTCCTCTTCCAATTGTTTTCGGAGGGCGTCTAACTCACGAAGTACTCGAGCCACTTCTCCGTCCAATTCCTGGCAAAAAAAAGTAGGAGGATTACTTAAATTGATGTCACGGTAAGATTTGTATTATAGAAAGCGGAAATGATGATAACAAAGAACAAACTCAACGGAAAAATTTACCTTTTTCTCCGCATTGAGCTTGTCTCTCTCATTGGTAACTTTATTATTTTGCGTCTGCAGAGCGTCAACCTGGCCTTCGACTTGGGTCAACTGTTTCTGGAGATTCACGGCTTCCTTCGTCTTCTTATCAACTCTGATAATAATATAAATATAAAGTAGATTAAATCACGACGAGATTTACCTATTAGTACAATTAGTAGTATTAATTAAATTAACTTTCCAACTAACGATCACAATTTATTATCAGTATCACGAGTGCAATTACGGAACTTTGTACACAAGACATGCCAAAACTTACTTTGTTTTCAAGTCCAAATAGTCTGTTCTCATTTGAGAATACTCAAATTGCAACTTGGCCTTGTCTTTGGCAGTCTCATCTACGACTCGACGAGCATCCTTTAATTCCTTTTCATATCCTTGTGAAACGCGAGTCATTTGCCGATTTGTAGAGTCTTCAATCTTTGTCAGCTGTTCAATAAATTAATTAAAAACAAAATATAATTAGAACGAGAGCAACAACCTTACATCATGTAATCTTAATATTACTCATTTCTGTACCAATTACAATACATACAATTATCTCTGATTTATTACCTTATTGTTAATAGAAACATTTTCATTTTCGAGCATTTGATTACGCTCTATGTAAGCCGCCAAACGATCGTTTAGAGATGCCAACGTATTCCTCTCTTGAATACGAGATAATCGCGTAGGAGTCATAGGGCTTTGCGCTGTAAACAATCAAATTAATCATTCTATGAAGTCAAGTATCAATCAGTATTAATCAGTATCAATGATAAGTATTAATCAGGTTTGAATTAGTATTTCATAAACCCATTATAAGTTTAATCCAATTAGTATTTCCTAAACTTTTAAAGATTAAAAGATAATTCTTGCAGGTCTGGTCTCTGTGCTCTGGGCTGGGGTCGCCGTCACCCTTCCTCTATGACCAACCAAGAAATAGTAGCTACTTCGGTTTGAATTTTGAACAATCAAATGGTCAGGAACTGAACCGGTCACCACTCACCACTGCCCACTGAGCCCAATCAAATTCTATCCACCCGCCCCCACGCCATCCCCAACCGACAATTCGCCTGACCATGCTATGATCGCAATTTACTTATTTCATATTTGACAATAATTGTCAAATATGTCAAATAATCGTCAAATTATTTGACGTTCCTTCCTTCTCCATTCCTCATCCTCAGTCATTAAATGATACAAACTTTTTTGTAATTCTCTTGTTTTACAAATACTGATAAACAGATAAACTATTAATTTCAGAAAATAACCACCCTACCGGCCTCAAAAATTATTTTTTTTCACTTTTCATCACGCTGGGTCATTACCACAATGAGTCTGCGTCTGCCTATGTACAATTTAATCTAATGGCTTTGGAAGGTTATTTTATAAGCATATGACATCAGTGAACAATTAAAGCCGTAATTACTAATTATGAACGATTGAAAAAATCACTGATGGCTTACCTGAGGTAGAAGGCATTTGAGGTGTATGATGAGGAGTTGATGCGGAGGATGTGCCGGCAGCCGGTGTAGCCGTGGAGGACCTTTTTTGTCCTTTGGAAGCCATGACTCCACACTGAACACTGAAGTGTAATTAATCAGTGACTTGGACTTGGGATGTTCACTTCCGTTATTCCTTCCGTTAAAAAGATTAGATTCTTGTGAAGTCCAACAATTGAAAGTTAAAAAATGGGAAGGAAATGAGTCCGTTCCCTGCCCGTTGGAAGTGAGTGGAGTGAGACCGCCCGGCAAATCCCAGTGCTTTGTGGTGTGGGATCGTTTTGGCGGAAATTGGATGGAATGCGCGTCCCTCCCTGGGAAACAGACGCGAGACACGAACTCAGCCCTCGCTGTCTGCTACGGTCGGGGGTGTTCGGACTTTTTATTTCAAACACACTCTACGTGTGGTAATTAGGGGGTTTCTTTCTACAGGGTGGTCCAGAAAGTGATCCCTGTTCCTTTCCATTTCATTTGGTTAGTGCTTGTTCGGGAAAGCATTCACACATACGCTATTAGTACCCAGGTTTCTCGAGGGTTGACTACGAGGATGAAATATCGTGGAATGATGTTTGTACAGGGTGGTACAAAAAATGTTCAAAGCTATCTTTGTGAATTTTGATTGGCTAGTCTTAAAGTTAATCATTTGAACCTCTTCAGTTCAAATTCGTTTTTTCTCGGCTTTACGAATTCTTGGCTCGTAGCGCGTAGGCCTGAAGATCAACTAGGTGACCCGACCCTTCTGTAGAGAAGTTACTCTAGAGGCCCAATCGACCCGGATAGTTAAACCATACCTCCGTACCGTGCGAACATCCAGTCGTACAAGGAATTGGGAAGTAGGTCGACCGAGAATTGAAGCCCGAACTAGATAGGTCCGGGCTTGTACCTTGCGGAAATTGCGGGCGGGCGGGCGGGCGGGTACCTTGTATTAACTACGCTGAACCTGTTCGGAAATGTGTTTAGCACACAGATTTACCAAGGGCCGGATAGGACGTAAGGGAGGTCCATAAAAGGTGCCGGGTTACAAATAATTTTAATTTATAGTGCGTTTCCAAAAAATCTCAAGTAAGTGCGAACACAAGCCATATATACCCAGTTGGAGATATGGGAGATCGTCTGGGAAGGGATCTTCAGATCTCCCACGAATATTACAAGACTTCTTTTAATTTTTATATTTAATTGTCGGGTTGTTCTAAACACAGATTTAATAGGTTTTGAATTTGATAGACGTATTGGGATCAAATGGGATGCTTGTACGTACAGGGTGCTCCAGAAAATTATACACGTTACAAGTCTATTGGATGCGATCATTAGTTGTGGGGTACTTTTTCCAAAAAGAACATTCCGCGGTAAAAATAGTTTTCCACGGCAGTTGTTATGAACCACCATGTATTCTTATGTAACAAGACTTACAAGTTACAAAATTCAATCGTATTAAACACTACTGCTGCTGCAGCTCTTGTGTAATCGTCGTAATCAATTGTAATTATGAACAATTTACTGCAGGGCCCTACGTCTAACAATTGGTTACGTAATATTTACAAAAGGTGGGGCCTGGATTTTGCCGGTCATCCCGTCCAGGATTGGTTGAAAGTGACGTGACGTAACCGTCTGCATCTGTGAGTCTCCGGACTGATGTATTTCTGGATGTTACCTCACGATCGGATCCCTCGCAATTTCACGATCCTTCCTGGCTGGGGAACCTGAGACCAAATACTGCACACACTACACTACACTACATATTATGCTCTATTACAACATAGATGCTAAGATGAGGAGATTTGACCATCATTACTTAACATTTGTTTACTGTAAAAGAAATTCTGATGTCCACAAGGCCATAAAGTAAAAACGTTTTAATTTATTTTGAGAGATGATGGGTCCAGGTGGAGGACGACCAGGCATGTCACTGTACAGGGTGGATCATACTCTTCGACTTTTACACTGCACCCAGGTGCGACCATCGAACGGCGTAATTATAAAACCTAACCTTCAGCCTAACTTCCTTCACGTCACAATTTGAATGACGTCATACTTCATATACTGACTCCATCGCGCTTCCACAACGAGAGTAGTGATATTTACAGCTGCAGCAGTTAAGAAAGAGCGATCAGATTTCTCAACTTCAATTACGCCGGCTAAAAAAGTCAAATAAATTCTCTAAAATAATGCAAATCTTCTGCCTTGGGCAAATCGGAAAATATCCGATAATAAAGTGGCGTGGCAAATTGCTATGTGCCACCTTGTGCTTTTTGTAGGCACTACATTGCCGGAACATTATTCAGGGTTTTCTTTTATATTGAGCATTCGTTCTAATTTATCGTCTAATTTTTATGCAAAATATATTTCCTATAATGTTCAGGACTATACGGCAAGAATAAATAGTCGCCTACTAGGCCAATTGGGCCAATCATTCATTGTAAACGGTATAGTTCACTTGAGGTTATCCAGTCTCCTGAGTGGGGTTCCCTTGTCGGGTCGGTTTAGATTCATAACTCTGGTCTCCCTTCAAGACGTATAAATCTTTCGCCTTTTACTAAAGATTTCCGTGGAGGGGGGCACAAAATGAGTATTTAATTATTTTTTGAACGGTCTGTCGAAAGACGGACCAACAAATCAAACCAAAGATAAACATTTTGAGTTTTCAAGAGCCAGCAATATTACATTCCAATGTAATGAGTCTGCATACTTTCACCAATAATGTAAACCCACGTCTATTTTGTTGACAGGTGGAATAATTGATCTACTTTACTACCCTACTAATACAGCGGAATGTAATGATAAGTTATCGGTTGACCCTTTTGTTCAAGCGTGATAACCAGTACAAATTCCACTAGTCATATTTATTAAGGTGAAGTGTTAACTTCAATTCCCAACGATCCAAAAATACCGTAATGATACGAGAACTCTCGACTCCGAGGGTGTTTCAACCAATTTTGTGTCGCAATTTCATACGCAAGCGCAAGCGTAATCGTTAGACACATTACTTTAAGTCATGCAATTGTTTGAAACACCTTGTCAAACATTGTTGACATTCGTTGTCCAGCCGCAGGCATTACCTTTTAAAATTTCTAATCTTGCGGCAATGAACTTAAACGCTGAAGACAATTTCTGCAGAGAGTGAAGTTAATTTTTGGATACAATTACTTCATAAAGGTGTATCAAACTAATATTTACTGATTGAATTCAGTGCTAAAATTTTAAAGTGCTAAGTCAGTTGATTACTAAACAATGCCGATAATATGAAAACAATACCAATCTCTATTCTGGTGAATCTTTCTATTAGCCTCAGAAATTATAAAAGAGTTCACACGCACGTTGACATTGTGACATTATTTTGTGTTGCTTTCAGTTTTTTTCTGCACTATTTAATTTTAAGCGGCTTTCTCTTCAGTCCTTCTTCCATGATCAAAGAATTTATTCAATCTATCTTTATCCTAAGGCAATCTCAACCAAGATGAAATAAGATACGACCTAAAAAAGCATCTTTATATTTTGAATGAAAGGGTTGGAGTCTCTCTTCTTGTTCGGGGAACAACTTGTATTTTAATGCACCGAGTTTCAAGGGCAGTCAGTTTCGGGTTGATTGACTCCCTTAAACTTCAGTTCACACTTAACTCTTACTTTCCTCTTATCTGCATCTTCTGTAGACTGTCTTTAGTACGTGTTACGCGTAGTGTCACGTTCAGTCGAAGTATTCAATTTTACTAGAAATATATCAATTTTAGTATAAAATATCAACACATTTTTGTACTTAATAAATATTTGTTAGGTTGTTTTTACGAATTAGGATGAGCTCTGTGCTTGTATTTTTATTTATTTTATTAATTGCTGGGATCTCAAGTGGAGAGAATTTCTTCTCATTTAAAGGGAAAGACATCAAAGGGAATGACGTGGATTTTTCT
The DNA here is from genome assembly GCA_034694305.1 of Protaphorura glebata. Taxonomy (NCBI): domain Eukaryota; kingdom Metazoa; phylum Arthropoda; class Collembola; order Poduromorpha; family Onychiuridae; genus Protaphorura; species Protaphorura glebata. The sequence continues at coordinate 7,939 of JAQFYE010006624.1, forward strand.
GAATTCAAGGGAAAGGTATAATCAAATATTAAACGTGTTAGAAAATCGTGTAGCTGACAAGTTACACGGACAGCACGAAATTAACGAATGCACTTATAGCTTTCAGCTGAACAGTTTAGTTACAGCCTTCAACTGAACAACGGTTCAATAACAGCTTTCAACTGAACAGACGTTTAAGGCAATTAGACCGATATCAATACATTTTAGAAATTATAACATGTCTAAATATCGCTAGGAAATAATCATTACTACTAAGTGCACGTGGTTTTTCCAAACAGATTTAAACACAAATTCTTGTTGCTCCAGATTCCACACCGACATGTGCGCAAATGAACGTACCTTTAGAAACTGTACTAATGAGTTCGAAACTAATGAATATACTTTTAAAAAAATTGAAGAGGATCAATATTGGCAGCCATAATTGCACATGGTAGGGTGCAATTTGTTAGTTTATTATTCATATGAAAACCAAAAATTTTGAGCAAATCTATTCGAGCAAATGTAGCGTTTTGGATTTTTCAATTTAGTGTATGAACTTCCACGCGACACCACCTAATAAAAGTGAATGATAAGGTAGAAATAATAAAATCCGACGGTCCGCAATTAGATTCAGCTGAATAATGAAGTGTGCCGTTCCTGATACTAAACAGTGGGGCAAATAAAAGTGTTATGATTAATAGTCAATACGCATGCAATTCAGACATTTTTAAATCACGAGGAACCTATGAATCGATAAATGGTTTCAGCTTGTGCCACCCCTATGTATTCCAATGAGCATACCGTTAAGGAAAATGTGATAAAGTTTTCTTCAATTCGTGTATTTTCGCCATTAAGTTTTATTTATTGAAATATTCCAGGTGACACTGATTGTAAACTCAGCTTCACAATGCTCTCAGACAGAGTCACACCTGAAAGCACTGAAGAGACTTCATGACATTCTCTCGTTTGGGAAATCATTCAACGTTGTAACATTTCCCTCCAATGACTTCGGAGAACAGGAACCTTGGGATGAACCCGAAATCGAAGAATATTATCGGGGACACTTCAAAGTCGAGTTTCCAATCATGCAGAAGACAAAAGTGATAGGCGAGGGAAGATCCGACCTCTGGTCTTGGATTGGAAGTAAGTGCTCACGCGCATTCATCAGATCTTTAAAGAATGAATTAGGTTCAACATAAACAACCATATAGCATTTTATTTAAAAATTGGTTTAATTGAGAGGGTCGATTAGGCCCCCTCGACTTCTGAATGATTTCTTTTGGGGAAGTCACCGTGTTTAATAGCCAAGTCCGGCAAAAGAGTCAACAATTTAGGAAACTACATAAGAATGACGAGCCAAGGAGGGACCATATATATGATTTAAGGGTCGGACCATTTTAATTCAATGGAGTCGACCGCAATGGGCCACCACTGGCTTAGTCGGCATGGTTTAGAAGGCTTGGCAGTACCTTATTGTTCCTCTAGACCTCCTCCTTAATATACATATACATACGTTTTAATTCAATTACAGCTTAAACAAAAGCCCATAAATAGTAATAGTTTGAGTGCATCGAAAGTTAGAGATTTAAAGGTCTTACTTAGAATATGACTTACCGGGAAATTTGTGCACGGCAGATCCAAGGAATAAGAATTTCGTTTAGGGCCGATCACGACTTAACAAGGAAGGCCCATGCCGGACCAGGGCCGAGGCCGACAAAAGTCAGTTTATGGCCAGGGCGGCGCGGCGTGCGACAAGAGAAAAGCGGTCTGGGCCAGGGTCGAAAGGCCCTTTGCCACCTCTAATGCTCAGCTTGTCTTATGATAGAAACATAAGTGATACTCATAATATACCAATCATGAATGTTACTACTACGTAGTACTTAACTAAATGCGTACCAACAAATATTGAAAATGTAAAACCAATTTAAAATGCGGCTCTCTGTACAAGTTTCTATGTACAAGCCAGTCATATAGCTATTAGGGGTTTGTATTTTGTACACAACCCTATAGGTACGGGCACCATCGTACCAGCCATTTCCAGTCCTTCTGTTATAGTAAGGTTTAAATTTAACATCCGTGCATGCCTGTTTGTTTTCAGAAACATCGACACCTCCGGCCTGGAACTTCCATAAATATTTAGTCAATGGAAAAGGCGAAATCGTGAAGAATTGGCCGGCCGAAACAAGCGTTGAGAACATTTTTGATAATGTGAAAAATCTTGTCGATTACACGCTTGCGGAACAAGGCATAAGTGCTGACATGACAAATGAAGTTGAGGATCAAAGTGAAGAACATGATGAATTATAAGAACTGATATTTTATAAAATAGGAAATTCAGAAGTATATTGTGGACCATTGGCTGAAATGTCGCGTATTAAAGAAGCAAGTTCCTTGACTTTAAATAAATCTGCCTTCGTGGCTTCTTTTTTACTTTCATTCAGCACGAATTAATATATTAATGTTTGTTCTCGCCGTTTATTTCAAGTATGATAACCATTGCGCGACTTCTGGTTTAGTACTATGGCGGTTTCATGTCACGTCCTGGCGTAGTCTGCAATGTGTAACAGGCATTTTGGTGAATACGAGGGCCATTCCTAAAGTTTTTATTAATGTTTGAATGAGCATAAGTTTGTGATGCGTAATAGAATTAAGCCGGAAATAACATGCTTTGTTAAGGGATTATAGA
>JAQFYE010006625.1:0-10602 GCA_034694305.1 Protaphorura glebata
TCTGTTGACCAAGTTTATATAGCAAAGTACCCCTGGTAGTGGTCCGATCAGGTTGACTAACGAACTTAACTGGAGCTGTGAGCTAAAAGTCATGCATGCCAAGTTTGAAGTGAATCAGATCTGAAATGCGACCGCTAGAGCACGTACAGACAGACACACAGACAGACAGACACCAATGACAATTGTATAGCTCAGTCGTTCCGCCTTTCGCAATAAGTTAAAAATCGTCTTGGTCACTAGGTTTCTCGGTATTCAAGGACATGTACATGTAAAAATCGTCTGTTCAAATTATATGGACAGGGACGTTATGTGTGGCTTTTTATTTCTTATTCTTGCATATCTCCGAAAAATAAAAAAATCCCCATCCTCCGTGATAGTTGAAAAATGTTTATTTTGTGTCAACGTATCAACGTTGAAAGGTGCAAATCAAATGCACTACTTTGACAAAGTTCAAAATAATATTTCTCTCAAAATTTTGACTTGTTCTAATTTCCGGTCAATCAGAAAAGCATTATTTTGAATTTTGTCAAACTTCGTAATGCGTTTGATTGCAACCTTACAAGGTCGACACGAAATGAAAAATGAAAACTTTACAATGCCCATGCATTTTAACCCATGATATTTCAACTTTAAATATTTGTCGCACAACTACCCCGCCCGCCCTTGCCCCTGAAATCACATCACATCTCTCTTTCAGGTAAATCCGTTACCAGTTTCTTTTTTGTTGTAAAACGAGAACCTGTCACCTGTTAGGAAGCCATTCATTCTACACCCGTGGCCCGTGTTTAGCAGCACAACAACGGCGATTGACCTCACTCCGGTTGGTGGGCGTTGTATTTACTTTACTCTTATGAACACCCGCAATTAATCAGAATCAGTGGAAGAATAGTCATTTTAGAACTAAAATGCCCTTGTGTGGTTAATGAAAAATTAAGAATAACTTGAATAAATACAAATACAAATACTAGAGAAATAATTATTAAAAGATTAGACGTACGTTTGCCGTACCACCTGCCCGGGTCGTAGGTACCATGGACTCTTGGATTGTACTCTGCTGGGTATTCTCCCCACGCCATTTTTCACCAGTTTTGTCCGTAGAGATGAGATGACCGAACAATCCTTCCTTCTCTTTGAAAATTTGGCACGGGCAAGGGTCTCGGAGAATAAATTCAGAGTCCACCGGTAGGGGAGAAAATCTCGTGAGAATTTTTGCTGTTCTCGTCTTACGTAATTTTTAACACTACGCGCATGTCCACCTGTCCACAAGGGACATCCGCAGGCACGTGTTTTCCATTTTGACTTTCTTTCTTTCCACGCCGACTGAGGGACTGAACGGACGGAATTACCAGCTAGTTGTGAACTGCAAAAATTAATTCACTGTTGTCGTCGTCACCCATATGGCCAATTCTTTGTTCATCTTGGAGTCCGTAGCATTCACCCTTGATTACCTCAAGTACGCGGAGGCCGAAAGGAAATTCCAGGAATTTAAGAGTGAGTTTCACTACTAATTAAATTCATAATTTTTGTAAATTATTTTGATTGATTTTATTTTTTTATGGAGGTCTTGTAATTAATTTTTTTTCTGGTTGCATGGGAATTTGCTTGCTCTGTTTGAATTCAATTAATTACCATATTTTACGCTACGGAGAAAGAATAATATAAGCACATGCGGAAGTAATTTTTGACGTATTTCTTTAAGTGTCTAACTAATGTTAAATTCTTTAACTCAATGATTCAATCATCTAAAACGTCAAAAAGATTTCAATCTTTGGAGCTGTACTTCTATTAATATTCCGTGAAATACGGTACTCGTACAATTTGGAGTGAACAGTGGGCTTGGCATTTTTATATTTATATTATACATTACCTATGTTTATTAGTTTATTGTATTGTACCATTTGTACCCTAAATTATGCATTTTGCATAACGTGAAAGCAGTGGTAATTACGTCATCCTAATATTAACGGTCCGTTGACGCCATAATCACGGCCATGGGGATTGTACCTTAATTACGGTAAATGTCTCGACTCTCGAGAGTATTTCTTTCTCTGCCGGGCATTTATCCTTATCCGAGAATGGTAACTGGATGACCATTTCTTGGAAGTTTCCTTTTTCTGAAACTGATAGCTAATTTATCACAACCGCTACTATTTTCTATTTGTTTTTGGGAAAATAGATTTTGGAAAGCGAGGGGTTTTCATCAGACTTGCGTAATTTTAATTTCCAAGTAAATAAAATTGGTAACTTATATATTAAATATTGAAATCTACTTCAACACGAGAGAAGAACTGTTAAATGCCAGGTTCGGGTTTTTACGCTCTTTCTTTTCTGGGAATTCCTTCCACAATTGTTTTCAGTGTTCAGAGCTAGCTATGGTCTAATATTCCGTACCCAAATTAACTCAAGTAATAAAGTGTAAAATTTTAAAAGGAAATACAGAGACTGGCATAATTTCTCAAAACAAAAACGACTCGTGATGTTTAGGGTACAAGCTTTCAATGTTTCAATTTCGTACCCCATGTTTCAATTTTGTACCTCAGTTTGTCGAGTTGTTCCTCGATTTATTGTTTTGCATTTGTTTCGTTGATGTGCCTTTAAAAAACTGCATAGTGTTAAATTGCTTGCAACAGAATCCTCATTTTCTGGAATGTGGGGCTTACGCTGACGGGTCTGGTTTTGGTCTAATTATGACAGGTCGGGGTGGCGGTGGGACGCACGCACTTGGGAAATCGGTGGAAGCCGTGAGAGAAGCTGAGAGTTCCGGTTTCTCTAGTTTGTCACAACAAATTGCGAAGGCTCGGGAGCAAATAACATCATCTCTGCAAAAATCTAAATCCTCTGGTCCTACTTCAGGTGGTGTTAGTTCTGAGGATTCAGAAGCCATGAGGGAAGAAAATGTACTCTTGAAGAAACAGGTCGAGGACCTCCAAAATCAAGTTAGACAACTGACCGATCGTGTGTCAAAGTTGGAGGTTCATGTCAAAGCCCCGGTGTCAGCCCCTGTCAAGGCCGGAGGTGACATGAAGGAGAAGAAAGATGCTCCCGCTGATGACGATGAAGTCGACCTTTTCGCCTCTGACAACGAGGAAGTAAGTTTTCTCATCAACGTGGCCTACTTACTTATGATCCCTAATGCTCTCATCTGATCTGATCACACAATTAATGATTTAGATCTACTTGAGCGTAGAGACATTGGATTTCTGGTTTGATATATTCAAATGTGTATCAGAGAGTTGTTCAGATCAGTTGTGAGATCAGATTCCGATGAATATTTTGTCGGAAAGCTGACAGTCAGATTAAATTATAAATCCAAGTGGATATGATCCGGTAGACAAAAAGAACGAATGTATTTATCTGGTTGGAGCCTTTACAATCTCAGTTGACAAAAATGCTGATGATTATACTCTGAACTTGTTATCTATCATTCTGGGATTAAAGAATTTAGCAGTTCTTAGGCAAAGTCGAATAGTGGCTTATTTTTGTTCTCTTCTATTTTTATATATTTCTAAGAGGGAGAAAGTCCCCAATCTTGCTGTGCCAGTTTAGAATTCCCCGAATTTTGACGAACGCATTACTGCACTTTCACCACACTACACGATGCACTACAAGCAATGTCTTTACCATCATTGGGCATCTTTGTCTCTTTGTGGTTCAATCAATCAACTAATGTTTCATTTATTTTGAAGGAAGACGAAGAAGCAGCGAAGATCAAGGAGCAAAGATTAGCGGAGTACGCTGCCAAGAAGTCCAAAAGTAGGCGTTCATTCAATAGTTTTATTGTTTTCCTACTTCCTAGAGGTGTGTCATTACAAGTTATAATTGTACATTTACACTTCACAGAGCCTGCTTTGGTGGCCAAGTCCAATGTTATCCTGGACGTGAAACCCTGGGACGATGAAACCGATATGGCCGGTGAGTTTGGAAGTGCTTAATAGAAATTCTGCGTTTTATTAATATTACCGAAGACAATTGAAATCCCAATTTTATCAGTGCACACAATACAGAGTTGTGCTCCCTTGCGACAGATAGATGCATGTATTAATTTCACAGTTCTAGTAATTCAGGTCTGTGGATTTCTGAGTTTAGATTTCTAACCGATTATTGCGAACCCCTGTAAAATCATTGAAAAAGTGCACAAGGCAGTGCATTGACGACGAAACTACATTACTTTAACTTAGATCCTACTCATACAATACGATCAGGTTTGAAAGGAGTTTTTATGTTTCATATCTAATAAACAACATAATTCAAGCAACCCGAGTTCTGAGAAAGTTATCGTACCTTTTTTATCTAAATGGATTAAATCAATAAGGTGAGAGGAGTGTAGCGATACCGAATAGTGAACCGATTCAGTACATCCGTGGAGCAAACTTTAATCACTAGTTTGTCTAAATGTCCGAATGTTGATAACAGTGCAAACTGAAATTCTTGTCCATAATAAAAGAAATTGAGTAACCAAACTAACTAAGTCTGCTACGAAATCTATTTCAAAGGCTTAGAGGTGAGTAGTATGTGTTTACAACATGTTAACTTTTTATTGTAGAAGCTTTTACGCCGTTAGTTTCATACAAATTAATGTGTTATGTGATTTTATTACAGAGTTGGAGAAAGTCGTGCGCAGTATCGTCATGGAGGGTCTTCTTTGGGGAGTTTCTAAATTAATGCCAGTTGGTTACGGAATTCAGAAACTTCAAATTAACACAGTTATTGTGGATGACCTTGTCTCTGTTGATGAACTAACAGAAAAAATTGAATCTTTTGAGGATTTCGTAAGTTTAATTTCCCGTTTGTTGCGCATTTTCCAGATTCAGGCCTTTCGAGTTTTGAAAGTTAAAGTTTTTCTTTCTTCTTTAGGTTCAAAGCGTTGATATTGCTGCCTTCAACAAAATCTAAATCCGCTGGGCTGTTTTCATTTCGAAAACTGAACATTAACTAAATGTTTTAAAAATTGGTGAAATTGAAATTAACATCATTGCCAACTTTTTTGATCCGTCTTGCTAATAAAAACAATTGAACATTACTACGCCTCTCCTCTAGTTATCATCGCACTGACCTCAATTTACTTGAAAACTATCGCACATTTCTTTATTATCCTTTATTTTGGAGGGATTGTCAGCTTGTTTGGTATAGCGTTGTGGTATTTTGTCTCCGAATGAACGATACGCGGGAGGATGTGGTTGTCTTTGATAGGTAATTAGGACTAAAAGTAATTAGGTCCGACTCATTCGCAGTTATGCATTCACAATATCTTTGGACTGACTCACATAAGCACAGCAATTTATAAATTCTGATCGAGGTTACTTAAATTTTCATAATTTTCTTCCTCGTCCGTGTCAATTACTGTTGGGGTTTTCCTTTGCTAAAAGTTCGCACTAATTTTTTCACTCATAAGATTCATTCAAAAATCGGAGACTAGTTTTCGTTAGGCGTTGCTTAACGTCAGAGTATCAGAATGTCAGAGTATATAATATATTATTTTTAAATTAATACGCTACGATCATGACGCTGACTATTGTTGACTTCGTCCTGGTGTGGGAGGACAATTCCGAAGTCGACGAAAATAAGGAACTTTGTCGTGAGGTTTTTGAAAGAAATTTGAAAGATGAAGGACTGGAGCTGGAGAGAGAACATTTGGAAGGGAGCAAATTACATTTTGTTAAAATTGTTGCCCCACTGGAAGTTTTACGACGGTACACGGAAATCCTGAAGTTACGGATGCCTATGAAAGAGGTTTGGAAAAATATGCCTTGGATTTAGAATCGGATGGTTCTTCGAATAATATCTTTAAAAGATCGACTTCTGTAACAAATTTTATCCCGTTTGCAGAACACTGCTCCTTTTATTGAGTATATTCCAAATTTTTAAAGAAGTTCATTTCTGTTTAGGATGGCTACTTCTAAAAACCAAAACTTTTTGCCCGGAAAGGTGTGCTTCATAACAGAATTAATGTGTAGAGCACCCTTCTTGAGTTCTTTAAAGGTACCTGCTTATCAAGTTTAGTTTGAGTAAAGTTAGCATCGGGACTTGTATTATTATTCTCCAGTCTAAAAGGCGAATTTATTTAATAGAATTATTCGCAGCCATTTAGTGCTGTAGGGCTACATGGTTAGAATGTAGAAATATCAGTCTTCAGATACATACACCATCACGCTTTAAATGCTTGTGTTTGTATTTTATCGAGCTGAAAACATTTTGTTAGATCCTGCTTCATAAGAGAAATTAGTTGTTTATTAGTACTCTGTCCGGAAGGATTCTGATATCTCAGATCTGAACAAAATGAAAAAAAATATAGAAAATCACTTTGTGTTAAAGATTTTTGACAAAGAGTTGTCTCGTTGTCTGGTGAGAATTTTCTGACCAGAGTTTTTGTGGAATCTTTAAATCGACAACTACTTTATGTATAAATAATGAAATATAAATTAAATTTTCTTTTTCATTCAATACAGATTATTACGGACGAAACGATATTACAAGGTGTGATACCATTGGAGGAAGACGTTCAGACGGTCTGTAATACAGTGGAATCCAGGGTTAACGTACCTTCGGTTTGACGTACTCCGATGTATCGGACAAGTATCCTGGCAGAAACGTCGTCACAAATGTTCAGATTCAAACTAACTTTTGATATAACCTTACTAATAATTTTCCCACATAGTTATGTACGTTAAATCTGGATTCTACAATACATCTACATCGTTCATTCTAGCATTGTTTTTTTTGGAAAGCGTGCGGTAAAACTATTCGAATTTTGGTCATTTAATTGTAGGAGAGTCCTCCTAAAAGAGTTCGTTTCAACATTTCCAAGGGAAGATCTATTTCGAATTGGTTTGCAAAACACGTCAAACTTGACGAAACAAAGTTTCCACCCGAGAGTCAGCGCCTTTCGGCCATTTACAGTCGGGATAAGGAGTATTTGTAAGTCCAGGAAATCAGAACTAGAACTGCACTGAATTGAGTTAGTATTTTCGGTCCACGATTTTGATGAGAATTATAAATGATTCAATAAATATGTAATATTATTTTTGATTGGATTGGACGAAGGGTGCGGGTGGGGAGTGGGAATCTTCAGCTAGCCAAGTAGAAGGCAAACCCATTCTCTACGAGAAGTTTGTGTTCATAATCGATTAGTCTTTACAGCAGAAATTGGTGTTTAACGGATCATTTTTCGCATAATCTAAACTGGACAGTGCCGTACAATTGTATTTACGTATACAGTTCACGGATTTCTTTTTGTGATTAACTACCTTACAAACTAAAAATTACGAAATTTAAACTCCTTAGAATCATAACTAAATTGTTGCTACAAGCATTACTTGTCTTCAGAATCCTGTCAAGGCTTTTATTACAAACAAATTAAAAATAAACCTCTACCACATACATGAAAATCATCATAAACTGTTGACCCAGAGATCTTAACTTTAAACCGTATAAAATATCCAATAAATCGAACTGTCAAATTATTTCATACTCTAATCCAAATTGAACAGGTTTGACATACACGAGCCAGATTTCTTCAAGGAACAAGTGAGAGCCAGAATAGTTGACTTTATTATTCGACGGAAGAGTTTTTCGGATGATTCATCCGACGAATTCGCTTTTGGAATTGACCGTCTCATCAGTGACAAGGTTTATCTCGCAGCCTATCCATTACATGACGTACGTGAAGGTCAAATAGAAAATACATTGTATATATATTTATTGAAATGTATTTAAGAAACTTCTATGTTTTTCACTAATTCGATGATATTAATAGCTCAATAGATCCCCGAATAAACTCTCTACAAAACGTATATCTCTTGTATTCTAACAACCTCCAGGTTTTAGTAAATGGTTATGAGCCTAAATACACAAGTACTTGGTTCACAACCCAATCTATACGATGTTTTAAATACAGGGTGACCTGAAAATTCCTGGATCTGTTAGGAATCTCTTATTCACGGAATGGGCTTCATTGAAAAAATTCTATAAACACCAGCCCCTGGATTTAATCAAAGAATATTTCGGTGTCCAAATCGGACTTTACTTTGCATGGCTTGGTTACTACACGCAAATGCTGATTCCAGCCTCTATTCTGGGTTTCCTTTGTTTTCTGTATGGATTTTTTACATTATCCGGTGATACTTACAGGTAGGTCCTACCTATATAGTTTTAATTAATTAGTTGATCAGCTGAATAGTTGTTTGAATTTTAAAATTATTTGAATTAAAATTACTGTCAGCCAGGACATTTGTAATGATATCATTCCTGGGAAGGTGATGTGTCCCATGTGTGGACCAGGTCTACGGGATTGTCCATTTTGGAATCTAAAACAATCAACGTGTTCTTATGCAAAGATAACACATATGTTCGACAATAATGCCACAGTCCTATTCGCCGTTCTTATGTCGTTCTGGGGTAAGACATATATATAGCATATGTACCACAAAAGGAAGGGGCACATACCTTATCGGAGAATATACACCATTGGAAATCGTTGGGGTTTTATATGTTTCATATTGTGTATGGTTAATAAATGTTGTACTAAGTCTCATCCTGAACAACTTTTCTGAAGGTATTACCAGCCAAAAGTCTAACCGTTGAGCTACTGAAATAACCAGGTTAGCGTGTAAGATGCCGTATAGTGACTTTCACTTTCGCTTTCACTCACTTTCACCTTAGGTGTCCTGTGTATTTCCAGCGGCCGAACGATTAGACTTTTGGTGGTAGTACCTTCATTAAAAGTTGTTCAGGATAAGTCTTACTAGAACACATAAAAATCCCAGGGATTTCCAACTGCGTACATTTACCATAAGGTTTGTTCCCCCTCCTTTTAGGGAAATAATAAGTTTTAAAGTGAAACCTGTATGCGACTACTAGTTTCGGCATGTGTTAGTGTGACACAGAAAAAATGTGTATGGTATACGTTCGACAGACACATGAGACAAGACCCGGTCATCTCAGCCAAGTGGTCGCGGGGACAGGTTTCACTGTATTCAGTACAGACTAGGTTTAACGCTTCCATTTGTGTTGCTTTAGCTGCAATATTTCTGGAATTTTGGAAAAGGTATGCAGCCAAAATCACTCATAAGTGGGATTTGTCCGGTCTTGATAAATTGGAAGAACAACCGCGCTTGGAATTCTTGTCCAGATTGAAGAAGCTTAAAAAATTGGATACCGACATTGTTGATGTGAATGCGGAACCGCAAGTACCTTTCTGGAAAACTCGAGTACCTTACTCTCTTATGAGCCTGTCAATTGTCCTTCTAATGGTGAGATTCTTCTTTTGAATGAAATCCAGGTTTCCATTCAAGGACGTTCAGAGCTCAGAGTTCAAAGGCTTTCACCACTTTCTCCATTCGGATATGTGGAGAAAGCTGGAGAAAGACTCTGCTTATATTAGTCTCAGGCCAATGGAATAAACACGCTATAGTATGGTATCGGAATATAGAAAACTGTGGAAAGTTTTATATACCGACGAAATTTTTGAGGGTTCATCCTGAACTTTTTATACATCAATATGAATTTTACACGCTGTTTCCTGAAAAACGTCGTTAAATCGGACACGGAGCTACTTGACCTATAACATTGATCATGAGTTTACTTAAACCACACTAATATCTGATATTCATCGGATTCAGAATCAGGACCTGATTCGGAGGAAATGGATTAGACCATTTCTATTTCTGCTTCCGTATCCGAAGCCGAACAGTACACCTTAATGTAAAAGATGATCTGTTCTGATCATGCTGTACCTCATTGCTTTGGATGCACTATTACTTCGAATTCCTAATTTTAAATTTTTTCTTGATTAATTTAAACGCATGCTATCTTTCATAACAACAGGTAACATTGGCGGCGGCCGTGGTCGTTGCGATCATCACATACAGAGTGACCGTGAAGTTATTTCTAGCCGCTAAGGAGGCAGAACATCCAAGTGATATTAGTCATAAGAGTCGGGACGCCATTATCGTGAGCGCCTCATCAGCTTGCATCAATTTAATCTTGATTGTCATTTTCAATAACGTAAGTAACCACTCCAGGCAAAGAAACACTGATTTCAGATCAAAATTCCTGTGTTCAACTCAAGCCTAAACCACTTTTCATGTAAAAATTTACCTTCTCAAATAACAAACGGGGGGTTAGATAAAGTGTTCGAATCGATAAGATTTGTCGGCACTCGGCAGAATATATAAAATGTTAGTCACTCTCAATTCTTTTTAAGCATTTCGACCTCTGAGTCGTATTCTTAAACTTCCACAAAAGTGTTAACGTAGTGTTAATAATGGGGAATCACGAAATATTTTTATTTGCCGGTAAAACCTTCATGTATTCGGGTTCATAACACTTGAAATAAATAATCCTGGACGTTATTGTGAAATGTTTGATAGATTTAATAGTCTTGTCCTAGTCAGATTATGTTAATGTAATGTTCACTAATTATTCCGCATTTAAAATTCTGATCATCGCCAGAAAGAATGTTTTGACATTCAAATCCATACTGTACTTAACGTGTCAATTTCTAGCACTGAAATAAACATTCGACAAGATATTGTGAGAGTAGCATTGCGATAGAATAACATAGGAAAGGAAGACACAAAAGATTAAAGGCCCATGCCTTTAGAC